>LIAE01010349.1:0-15563 GCA_002287525.1 Diploscapter pachys
GCGAAATATGATAAAATATAAATGCCAAAATTTTCTCATTACTTATGCCACAACCTAATACTTAAGCCTTACGTGTCATCAATCATTCCATGGGCATACATAAACGGAATTACGGTATCCTGTCCCAAGTTGACGCTAACACATCCGTTACCTATGGCCATACTTAAACTCGTTAGTTTTTCTTTATTTTATTAAATGAAGCTTATCTTTAATATTAATGTTAAAAATCGATTGTTTATCAAGAATCGTTTGAACCAGTGTGGGAATATAAATGCCTGAAACCAAAATATAAAGACAAAAACCTGAAAAAAAATACCTCCATAGCTTTCACCGGTAACATAGAAGTCATTGTTCTTATACTGGGGAAACTCGTTAAAGAAAGCGACCAAAGCTTCCCAATTCTCGACGGCAGTCTTAATTAGGTCAATTAACTATTTAATTGGGGAGTTAATTCGATAATTGCCTTATTATCTCCAGTCAGAACAGTTCCCGAAGTTACGTAACTATACCCAACCCCAGCGGGGCTTTCTAGTGTTAGAACTGAAGCGTTTCTATTCCAAGAATATGGATTAATCGATAAGGTAGCTCCGTCGTCGTTTACCTAATTTATTGCATAAGTAATTCTTATTTTTCATAATTATTAGACTATTTTTACACCACAACAGGGATATTGCACATACTTTTTGCATCTCTCCTCTTGTAAGCTCAACCCCGAGAAGTAGCATGCGCTCTGAAGAGATAATAAACAAAAGGAAGACGGTAATAGCGAGGAGAAGGAGAGGTGCGGCTCATGTGAAAGTGAGTTATAAAAAGTGTGCAACATCCTTGTTGTAGCGAGAAAATAATATTCTAGTAGAAAAACCCGAAGTTAATAAGTGTATTGAAATTGGTTTAAATATCGTAAAATTTAAAGCCTATTTAAAGGAAAATAGCCGAAAAAATATTTACGTTTAGAGGCCCCCACTCTCCAAAGGCAGCAATCAAACCACTACATCCTGGGCTAAAAATTAGCATAGATTAAAAAAAAATATTATTTGCACAAACCCTCCCGTCAACCACAATAAGACTGGATCTGTCGCTGGGTTATTAGCAGATTCGATGAACCTCAAATCGATAGATTTTTGAAAAAGTCAATAATTCTGCGGTATACCAGTAATGAAGCATGTGGTTTTTCGTGTCACCGACGGCATAGTATCCGGAATATTGTTTGAATGGCAAACTCGGAGCGCCGGGGAGTGAGTTGACTAGGTCAGACTCCCTAAATTATAAATCCTTTATTTTCCTTAAAAAGTGAAGATCAGCTTGAGATTTTATTTAATTTCTTAGCGGTTTTTCTCTAGACTTTCCGAATAAACAAGATTTTACATACGCGTTAGAGGTTGAGATTCTTTTATTTAACAAAACAAGGCCTACCCATTTTTAACAAGTAAAACGAGACATAGCGTCCCAATTAAAAGCTTCATTTTCGCAAGAAATTATCAGTAGTCAGTTCTCTAAGACTCTGACTGCTCAAAATGATAATTGATAAGGGCTATTCGGGAGAAATAAGGAATAATTTTGCAAGGACAAAGCTCGATTCATCGGAACAATGTTTATCATATGTCTTGAAAAGCATGATTTTCTAAAGGACGAATAGAATCTAGTTTGATATATTTCGAAATTTAGTGCTATACAAAACAATGATAGCATTTCCTATTCATGAAAGTTAATTTTCTTTGAAACAAATAGTTTCAAGTTTTCAATCTTTATTACCATAAAATCAACGAATTTTGCCAACAAACTAATCACGGATTATGATATTTCGAAAGAAAAACCCTGATTCAAAACGAATTACAGATCAAAAATAATGACTTGAAATCTCGGAATATTTGAAAATTTTACCATATCTAAAACTACTGATAAATGATGAAATAACAACGAGATACAAGAAGAAATATTAGGAATTATTCCCAGAACTGGGGATAAAATGACAAACCTTGGGAATATTTTGAAGGAATAGTGGAGAAGCCACGACATTAGAAATTATTCACAGATCAGCTGGAATAATAAATTGTGGTACTAGAAAAAGGAAGTGAAAGCAAATTACTCCCAGATTCTGGGACTAAAATGACGAATGCTGGGAACATTTTGCTCTCGGGTCTTTAGTTGTTCCATCTGGTTTAGTCCTTTTCCGGCTTGTAGTCCTCATCCTCGGGATCGTCGACTATCTCTCCGCTCTCGTCAGCCATCTCTTCGTCTTTCATCTCCTAAAATTTGAATAATTGTGAAAAACAATATTTATTGATTTTTATTTGCTTGGAATAACTTTTGCAAAAATCAACTGTTTTCATGCCATTTTAAAACCTGCTTCCATCACAAGTTCTCCAATCAAATTTCAAGTTTTCTGCTACATATTTCAAAGTATCGAGTTAAAAATTTAGAAGATTAATCTTTTTCAGGTAAATCTTGAAAAAACTAACCTCCTGACCACTCTCTTCCTTGCCCTTTGCTTCTTCCGCTTTCTTTTCAGCCACCTGCTTGGATTTTTCCTTTTCCAAGATTTCCTCCGGCTTGTTCTCGTCCTGCTCGTCTCCACTGCTATCCGTCTCCGCACCGAATCGTCGTCTCTTCGGAGCGCGTTCCTATAATTACGCGTTGGAAGAAATTCAATTTTTCGATTTTTAACCAAAAATCAGGAATTACAAGCGTCCTCCGTGTATATTTCGCTGGAATAAGTCCGATATATCGATTTTTCGTTCAAAATTTGAATATTTTCAACAAGTTTTAAAATTCTTCTACTAATTTCCATCGACTTTCTTCAGTAATAGTTGAATATTCCTTTAATGGTTTCAATTTCAAAGCAAGTTTTCGAAAAAAAAAAAATCAATAACCAAGTGGGAGGGGCCAATATTTATAAATTGCGGCACAATTTATTTCCTACCTCCAGATCCTCATCAGAGTCGTGACTGTCCTGGCTGTCTTCGTCCTCGTCACTTTCCTCGGTTCTTTCCGACTTGACGATCGCGTTCATTTCCGCCTCCCTTTCATCCAACAGACTCGAGCCGCTACGGCAAAGGACTTCTTTCTAAAATTTTCAACATTTTATTTGGTCTTATTTCGACTTTGAATAGTTTTGTCCTACGATCATCTTCTTATCCTTTAGGACAAAATAGCTCGGTTCTTACTCATGGAAGAAACACTCGAGAAGCTTTTCCTTCGTTTTTAAAACATTAAAAAATCTACCTGTCTGGGCTTGATGGGCAGTTTGATCTTCCTCTTAGTCTCCTTCGTTTCCTTTTCCTTGTCTTTCTCGTTTTTCATCCCAGAAGGGCATCTGCCTCTCTGTCCAGTGGGAGGAATGAAGTAATCGCCGAAGCACTCTTTGGCCATACGAATTTGCTCCTCTTTGATGTTGTACTTGCTGAAATGTGCGTTGGAAAAATATTTTCAAGTTTTGTTCTTCTTTAAATTAAATTGTTTTTTTCCTATCTCTATGAAGATGTGCTAACACATTTAATGATATTGAAATTTTGGGACACCCCCGATCCAGAACTGGCAAATCCAGAACTGCCCGATTCAGAACTATTTGTTATTGTCAACGCGGGGGGCTACTAACAAAATAGTTCTGAATCGGGCAGTTCTGGATTTGCCAGTTCTGGATCGGGGGTGTCCCGAAATTTTATGGCGAGATTTTTTTAAACTCACAAATAGTGAAAAAGAAGACGTTTGGTTTCATTAATTAATCTTTAACTTTCAACCATAATATGTCTGTTCTGTTTTAAAACATGAAAAGTGAAAAATATCAGATTTGATTTTTTTTTTCTATATTTCTCATTCAATAGAGGTCGAGAAATTTTTATTTTGGATAAAAATTTAACAACGTACACCAACTTGACGGCCCTGGTCACCTCGTCATTGTGTTTGCTCTTCAGATGCTTCTCGATGTTGATCGCGTGCTTCGCCATGTAGTCGCATCGCGGACAACCAAATCTGCAAAAAGCGTCTTGGTTTTGCAATTTTCGAAAATTTAAGCCCCACCCCTTTTAAATTGAGTAAACTAACGATTTTTCCATGTGATGAAGCACGTGGAGCATCATGTATCCAGTTCTGGTGCCTTTAGCCTCCGGTATCACGAGTTGCTGGTCGCACATCTGAAAATTTGGGGCTAAGTTTAAGAATTTTCCAAAAATTCAATGTCTCATAATTATTCAGTTTTTATCTGTATGTTGAACTAAATAAAAATGTTTAAAACTTCGCTTTGGATTTCATTACTTTCATTGCCAGTGTTGATTAAGGCATTATTACTAGCAACTCAAAGATGATTAAATTTCAAAACATCTATGTTTTACAAATTTTCATTTCCATTGAGGAATTCTCAAATCAATCAAGTAGAAAGACACCCTCCTTACCTTGCAGAAACAAGCGGATTTGGCACCGCAGGCCTTGGACTCGAAAGACCTTTTTCTGCCTCGCTTCTCCAACCTTTCAGAATTAGCCGATTCCGAGCCATCCTCAATGAACTGTTTCTTGGGCTTCTGGGAGAGAAAAAAATTTCAAAATAAAAAATAAATAAATCAGGGAAAAAGTTGATCTTCAGATTTTTAAAAATTTCAACTTACCGCCACCCTACTGGTCCTTCTCAGACTGTCGCCCTTTGCAGCTTTGCTACTCGAGGGCACTCCAACTTTGGAGCCTCTACTCTTCGGGAGTCGGATAGCCGGGTCTGCAAATTCAAATTTAAAAAAAATCAATTTTTCTCCAAAAATTATCAAGCTTTTTGAAAAATGATCATTTACTTTTCACAGAACAATTCGGATCGGAGAGTCTGACGATTCTCCTGTTGCTCGGGAAATCCGGGGACGGGGCGATAGGACTGGCTTTTCCCTTGAAGTACGCCGCAACCAGCTCCTCGAGATCCAGCTCCATTTTCGGGCTCCAGTGGTCAGTGAAGCAGTCATCCGGATCAGACCTGTGCACATCACGCGAGTGCGACTTCACGTACTTTCTGTCCGTCGCTGTGTAGGCGCAGAAATTGCACGAGAAACTGAAAAACCAATCAAATCGATAGTTATTGCCTTTGTTCTTAAACATTACCGTTTCTTCTCGTAGTGCTGCGACATGATGTGGGACAATTGAAGCTTCTTCGAATTTCGAATCGTGCGGCCGCATTTCTGAAGAAAATGAAATAATTTAGGAAATATCTTTCAACTAACTGCAAAAACATCAATTCTTGAATGAGAACAAATAAAACCCTATTTCTTTGAAACCTATTTTATGTCAAGTAGTCTGACTTATCAAATCCTAACTATGATTAAATAAATATCGATTCTCTTGAAACATAACCACATACTAGAAATCAAACACCTCCCAGAAACCTAGTAACACCCCACTAGCCTTGACACATTCATTTTCTTCAAGTTTAGCATCACAATCTAACGAAAATCATCCAGAAATCTTCTGACCTCACAATACTTGGAACGTAATTCCAAAATCTTCAAAAATCGTCAAGTTTAAAACAAAAAGCCTCCCTACCCCACAATCCTTGCTCTCCTGAATGGCCTTGCTAGGTCTGCTCGTCTTTCTCGCTCTCGCCTTTGCGGACCCCGACGAGTTGATCTTGTCTGCCTCGTTCTTGGTCGGGGAGGGAGTCATAATTGTGGCTGTCCAGGCAGAGACTTCCAGGGCCTCAGAATTCGCGACGGATTTGCTATCGTCGTCTAGAAAAAATTATAAAAATTTCAAAATCCATGTTTATCTTCAATCTCTTAGAAAAATATTAAATATCATAAAGATTACCATTTTATGATTTTTTACAACGTTTCTTCGCAGAAGACTATTTTCATGAAGATATGTTGGACACAAAGAAATAGCAAGAATAAGATTTTAAGGGTTTTTTTCTTTATTAAAGATTCTGTATAAGAAAAATGTCAGAAAAAGTAGCATAAATTAGACTCTTTTTCGAATTTTACCCGAAAACCTGTAGTCATCATCCTCATCTCTCTCGCCCTTGATTTCCACCACGGGAGGCCATCTGGAAGTCCTCGCGTCATCCTCGTTGATCACCAAACGAGGACGCTCCATTTCGGGATCCATCTTCAGGAAGGTGCCCTGGAAATTAGGTTTTTTGAAACATGATACAAAAGATTTCATAATCCAAAATGATAAGTGAATGCTAATTGGTAGGTACTTCTCGAAAGGTATGTAAAATTAGGTATCAAGTTATTTCACAGCGAAAATGAGCAAACTGAATAATGGTTGAAGATCTGCACCTTTTGAAAATCAAAACATGATTCTTTTTGACGGTCATGTTTCAAATTACAGTATATTGAAAACGTTATTCGATTGGTTGTTTCTACCACGTCTTTGAAGAATTAGTTGACTAACCTTCGTGAACATATGCGGGAAGCACTCCAGACAGGTCTTTTCCAGTTCCAGATCACTCGAGGTGTTCCTAAAATTTCCATAATCAATATTCGGATTTTTGCTTAAATCATCAATATTTAGGGCTAAGACGTTTAGGAAAACGACTTTGTTAGTCATAAAAAAACAAATAGGTCTTTGGTCATTGTAAATTCTGGAGTGCCAATTTTTCAAGATTTCCAGTCCTAACCAGAAGTCCATGATGTCACACTCTTGCTCGTGAACGTTGGCGATGTGGTCTCTGAGGAAACTCAGGTCGCGCCACGCGAAGTTCCGAGTGATGCAGTTGCCATCGCCACATTTGTACCTAAATTAGAATTTTCGGTAAAAATCGGCTTTTTTTTTTAATTTCTGAAGGTGTTTGACTTTTCAGTGGAAAATTAGGTAAAATCTGGTTTTTATTTGACTTACCTTCTGAAAACCAAATGCTCGTTGAGGACGTGCTCCTTGGCGAGAATGATCTGATTTTCCAGCTCTGATTCCTCTTTGTCCGTTCCGCCAAGGACCAGATGGCATTTCCTGCAGACATAATTCTCGCCGACGAACATCTCGTTGTTGACGGCATAGCGCCTCTCCACGTCCTCCATCGCCTTCCTGTAGGCCTCATCTTCGTCATCAGGGAGATAGAGGTAGTCTTCTTCGTCTAAAAATAATGGTTGCTGAAGATTTTTTGAGGATTACTATTTTTCTTTTAGGGTTACGGCATTTCTTGAGATCGCTGTAATTTCTACCCGAATCTTCATCCTCATCGTTATCCTCCCGCTTGATGGTGTCCTGCAGCCCGACGGTCGAGGCAGTCGTGTTCGTGATGGAAATCGATCTGACATTGGAATTAGGATAATTTTCGACATTTAGAATTTGTGCCGGAAGATCTTTGCAATTAAGTTGCAGAAAATGGCATTTATCTTAAGATTTTTCAAAGCAAAATTTTTCCAAGTTTCTAATATGAAAATCTATCACCGTCGCCGCCTATTATATGATTGAAAAGTATTTAATCCGAGTCAAATTTAGAAAGATATTCTTCATACCCGTCAGGAGTGGACGGGACGATCTCCTCTCTGGGCGAGAGCCCTTTCGGAGCAGCGCCTTTGGGCGGGAGGGCGGTCTGATTGGCGACTTGGTAGCGAGCTGGCACAATATCGCTCGGTCTGGTGTAAATGCTGATGGTGGTGTTCGCGAGTTGGCTCTAAAATTGGCTAATTTCGATAAGTTTCTATCATTTTACAATTTCTTATTATGTGAAAGTCCGTTTTCTCAGTAACCTCTCCAAAAATTGTGACTAACAAAATGAAAAACCTGTAATTTTCAAGTTTCCCTACCAAAGGCTCCATGACGCTGAGGACTTGCTGATCTGAGGCGACTTTCGCGATCACGAAAAGGTCGTCATCCGAGTGGGGCATCTGGAAGTTAAATTTCGAGGTTAAAAGATCAATACCAAAATTGTTCCCAGCTATTATTTCCAATACTGGAAGAATTTTCTTTTAAAAGATACAAGAAAATGTTCCCAGTCTTTTCTTCTATTCGGGGAACAAATGTTTGACTTTTCCCCACCTCTCCCCGCAAGTTGATGTCGAAGCACTGTCGCATCATGTCGATCATCGACGTTCCCGAACAGACTTCCACGATTTTGTTAGACATCTAAAAAATTAGCATTCTTTAAATCTCTTTAAAAATAAAAAATATCGATTTTTTTTAAACTTTTGAAGACGTAAGAATTTTGACGACCTCAATTCAAAGTTTAAAAAATCGGAAAAATTCAATTTTTAAACACTCAGAAGACATACCAGAATTCTGACGATCTCCCCCGCCAGTGTTCTGACGGTCTTCACGTGAAGGATGATCATCCCGACTACAGTAGTCCAGAAAACCCCGATTCCAGGTTCAAAACAGCCGACTTTTCAGCTGAAAATAGCAAAAATACAGGGAAAATGCGAGAAAACTGACAAAAAATAGCGGCGAAAACAAGTGGTTCTACGAGAAAACGAGTCAAGTTTCCAAGAAAAATCGATTATCCTGGATGTGCAATGGATAAAGACGGTGGTCGGAGTGAGATAATAAAGAAAAACACTTGGAAAAATAAATGCTTGCTAAAATAGAGAGCGCAGGCGGCTTGCCCACTTGCGCCCAACCGAGCCAAACGTGGTGTCAAAATGTGCCCAGAAGCGTAACCTAGGCATTGACTAACTAAAACAAAATTAGCATAACCCCGAAAAGATGCTAGAATAGGGCTCCAAAGTGAAGAAAAGATGGAGGAGCGTGGCCTAAACTTCCCATTTTGAAAATCGCCCAAAGCGTGGGCTTTATCCCAATATTTTCCAAAATTTGCCTACGTGGTGTCGTATCCTATTCATTTCAATCAAATCAACCACAAGATGCTGTCGAAATTGCGGAATCTGATCGATCCTCCCCACGTTGCGAATTTAAAATACGTGCGTGGCCCCAAGCTGCACTATTCGCAGTACGAGCGTTCGCAGACAGCGAAAAAGAGAAGAAATAGCACGCTGTCCGAATTCCGCAACTTCTAGGAAAACTACCAATTACAAGCAGTGTTTTCTATCGTCGATCTCCATATTCGGAAAGAAAAGTCGAAATAAAATCATCCAGATTTCGAGATCTGGGCGACTACCACCTTTGCCCTTTTGTAAAGAATTTCTGCAAAGGGACGGAGTTGGCACTCTACTCGTAAGATCGAATTGTAATTTTCTAAAATTAATATTTTCAGATATTCTCTTGAAACACATTCAAACTTTATTCAACTCAAATTACTGCATTTCATATGTACAGAAGAAAACGCAATTTTTATTCATCGGAAAATTCTTGAGATCATTGAAAATTTGTATTTTTTAGATTTGGACTATCGGTAGAAACTAGAAATGGGCTCTTCGTAGTAATAGGCATGTGGATTGTCGGAGACTATTCGCTTTACGGATGGTTTCCAGGCAGGTCGCATGAACCAAGGGCCGGCTAAATTAAAATTCCATTTTTTTCGTGAACTTGAAGAACTTACCTCGTTTTTGGACGAAATATCCCATTGCTACAGAGAAAATGACGAATAGTAAAATTAGGGCTACGGTAGATCGCATTTTATCGAATATCAATTTTTGAATAGGCTGAAAAGTTGAACATTTTTATATTTTCGGTTGAAAATTCACCAGAATGATACGAAAAATTTGGCACAAATTTTCTAATTCTTTGATATCCTAGATTGATTGAAATAATCCCAAGAAAGAAAGCGAAGGAGCTGAGTAAAATGTCAAAACTTACACCAAAATTTAAATGAAGTGAAATTTCTAAACATTCAAAAGACCTTCAAAATTCATGTATCATGAAACACGAAGCACATAGTTAAATACAACCCAAGACGAGGAACTTTGTAGAGTTATGGGGAGAATACTAAAGAGGTTCGAAACGTGTGTAGTCTTCTTGAAACAGGCCTAATTTGGTTGAAGGCTGGATATTTGGTGTCATGACGAATTTCAAATATCTCATTTTGGTTTCAGGAATTTTCAAAGACTCTAAACTCAAGAAAAGATAATGATTAGTACTTTTCTGAAGGATATTGACACTCACCTGACCTAACTTCTTAAAAGTGATTACTTTCCCTAGCTAGTTGTAAGGAATTGAATTTATATCTCACGTGACATGAAAATTTCGAATTAGCTCAAAGCTCCGGCTAAGCCGTGAACTTTATAAGATTCTCAGAATGAGTTACATACATGAAATCGCTACGGTATGATTAGCTGGGGATTTGAAAAATCATCGAGCAAGAAAATAATACAATAAGTATTTTACTGTAATGTCGAAGTAGATCGCCGTAATTTGGGGACTTGGATAAACTCCGGCTATTAACGTCAAAGATATTTTGGTTTTGGAATATCTTTCTAAAAAATATTAACGAAAAGTTCACGTCTGTATTTTTGATCAAAAATGGCGAAATCCCTCCAAATCATGGCTTTGAAGCAAGAATAGCTTCAGGGTATTCTTTGGAATCTATTAAGCAAGTATTATGTTTAGAAAAATACAATGTTTAGCCAAATAAGCCTAAATTCAGCTCGCAGGTTTGACATTTCAATAAGCGGCTCAGTTCCAAATTCTTTCTCCACGAAATTTGGTATTTTCTAAGGCGTGATTCGAAATCTTAGAAATATGCATCATTGGTCTTCGAAAACTTTAAGAAAGAAAAAACCGGATTCTAGAAATTAAACATAGACTTTCGTCAGACTAAAATGGACTATGAATATTCATTAACCAATTAGAAACTTAATTTAAGTCCGGAATATGCGTGAATTTTCCTGGAGTTGGTCCAAAATACGGCTCCTCATACTTGAAATTTTCAAAGTATTGTAATCTTTTAAATATTTTGCTGAAGTTTATCTAAAATAGGGCGAAGTCAAGCTTTTGCACCACTAGGGTTGACGTAAAATTGACCCGACATGCAATATCTGTTTGAAAATAACTCTTGCAAGCTAGATTAGGTTTACTTTGCAAAAGTCTAAAAATGTTACCGAAAATGACGCAGAATTTCTGCATTTTTATATCTGAAACTTTCAAAGGTCGGGATCATGTAAAATGTACCAAAAATAGTCGAAAATTCACTCTTTTCTAGTACGTCTTGGAAAGCTCAAGTTTTGAACAAAATAGGTAAAAACTTCTCTAGAATTCAGCTCAGAGTGGGTGGCATATGGTTTCTCAAAATAAGAAAAAGGACAAAGATTTAGAAAGGTTGTCTAGAAAGTGGAAATTATGAGGTAGCTAAAATGATGATCCTATTTAAATGATCGGGTTCAAAAGCGAGGGTTTAAATGGAATAGGACAATTTCCGACCTTAAATGCAGGCGAAAATGAAATAATTAAATTCTGCAAAAGCCTCCTTAGGACCTTCGTATTTCGGAGGGTCAAGTGACGAAACTAAGCATCAACCTAACTGCAAGACTTCTAAGAAACCAAATCGATAATGCAATAGTCAAAGGTTCAAAAGTTATGCAACACGCTACATATAAAAATAGCATTTTTAGCTAAAGGATGAAACCTATTAAAGCCAGTTTTTCGGGCGAAAAACTTACCCACTCGAAAATTCGAGTGGATTTTTCGAATCCTTATTACCGATTCGAGAAAAAATCGGTTTGGTCATTATTTTCAACCTCATCTCCGCGTGTGAGAACGCGCACTTTTATTGGGGGAAATCGCATCATTCTCTCAAAGTTTCGGGCTTCCTCGAAGTTCCAAAGTAAATAAGCAGTTTTTGGAGCTCGACCAAAATGATATGAAAATTTTGATTATATGCTTTAAAATAGCTGAAGAAAAGCAGATTAAATATATTCTTGATATCCCGTAATACTGTGACGCTATTTATATCTAGCTTAGAAAGTCTTTGAAAATTTAGCACAAATTTAAAAGATCTGATTCAAAGTAGGCGTGAAACCTTAATAAATTCAAGTCGTTAAGTCATCCACGATGAATTTTTAATCATTTTGAACGGCATTAGAATGCATAGATTAGTCTTGATGAATTTTCTAGGAAACTTCATGGGACTTGTTTCTAGATAATTTGGAAAGTTTTATATATCACAGACAAGTGAATTGCTAAACAACTTTTCGAGACCTACTTATGCAAAAGCGGCATGCTAAAAAATAGCGAGTGCATATCAAAATTCAGTCTAATTTTTATTTCTGAAAATGTGACAAATGAAACATTCTTTTTGTGTGGCATTTCTGAAGACTTTATGTATTCATACATGCTTAAAAAGGTCGATCATTTATTATTGCAGCCCGATAGATCAGACTCTAAAAATTCATATATTTTGTTCGGTATTAATACTACAAAAATCGCTGATACTACGGAAGGAAATTTTGGAGAAAATGTGCAAATTGTAAAACATTATAAAAAGATATACGAAATGCTGCAAGGCCGAGTGAAAAATGTCTTGTAATTTTCACTTCCAATGCCATTTCATCATCTTGCAATTCCCATGTTGTCATTTTTGGTTCTTGATGACAGCATTGTTATTATACAAGAAATGAAAATAGACATTATTGCTATGGAAAATTTTAGATAAATTGGACTTCTCTGCATTGAATCTTCAATTTAGCTCTTTACTACATAAAATTAGCATAATCAAACTTACCATTTCGACATTTTCGGCCCACCTTTTGCAAGTATAAAAATCTCGGTCTTTAATCCAACTTCTTTTTGTCTTGCGTCATCTCTAAACAACTGTTATTTCTCTTTCTCTTTCTCTTCTTTCTTTGTTTCTTTCCTTCCTTCACTTTTCATTGTCTTTCATATTTCCATCATTCTTTTTCTCTTCCTTCGAACTTGACCACTATCGATTTCTCTCCTGCAAAATGATGACTTTTCTTTCTCTTTCAGTAAACAACTCTCCAAGCTTTTTCAAAATTCCAAATTTATTCCAGTCGGTTTTCGAGCACTATTCTTTATCATTGCGCATGAAAACCTTCTAAGAATATTTGCCCTGCACAAATCATAGATTTCTTCGTTTTTCTCTGAAAATTTCTATCGTTTTCTTATCACTTTCATTGATATTTTGCTATATTCTAGCCACGTCTTAAAATGCGTACTTTTTCCTTTCTGAAATTGACGGGTTTTTGATGATTTTTAAGAATTTCGTCACTGATTAAAATTTTTCCTCCTGGATTGAAAGATGTTTAGTTTAAAATGGACGCCGCTGATGAAACCACACCTGCTTTGACGACTTTGCTGCTTTACGCCGGAGTCATTTTCGGTGGACTCTATTTCCTGAGGTATAAATTCATATAATTATACTAATTAAGCCAAACTTTGTGGTATAATTCCACATAATTAGATACTTAAGTCTAGATAATTACGGTAATTAAATATTAAATTATTTTATTTCAGGCGTTGGATCAAGGGACGTCAGTTTACCGAGCGAATGTCGGCCAAGGACAAAGTCGCTGTGGTAAGTGATGATTTTTTAAAATTCGTAACTTGATATTTTGACTGTATGCGGCAACAATTCAAACCGAATAATAAAACTCTAATTTGAGCAATTCTGAAACATGCAATAATAATTTAGAACTGTCTCCTAATAAGTTTAAACATTCAATTATTCAATTAAAATTTTATTCATCATGATATTCGTAGTAATGTTTTCTAAAGAAAAATTAGATTAAAAACACGCTCTAGTTTCTTCGTTTAGATATTCATTATGAAATTTTTAAAAGAAAACTGATTAAAACAAACTAAAATATCATTATTATTATTATCATTCTTCAGGTAACGGGAGCGTCCGCGGGCATCGGTCTGGAGACGGTTCGCGAGCTGAACTACAGGAAGGCCAAGGTGTACATGCTGTGTCGCAACGAGGACCGCGCAAACGAGGCCAAGCGAAAACTGGTGAGAGTAAGTGTGTCAAGCTTTGCCCTTTGATTTTAAGTTATTTTGGAGTTTATCACGACTTTATGAAGTTTCTTTGAAATTAATTTATATTTGATTGCATTTTTGGAGCTATTTTGCAGATGCTTTGAAGTTATTATATTTATTGCTTTGATGAAATTCTTTGAAAGTTAATGGAGTTGATTTGATTTTCTCATGAAGTGTGATAGACCCCATTACTTTTTCTAAAACATGAAATAGGATCATTTTACATTCGTGTATTTTGATATTTTTGATATTCTGCTGTCGATTTCGCGCTCCGATTAAAGTTTCGAAATTTATATTCAAAGAAGCTCTTTATTGAAACATAATCTCTCACATATAAAATAGCACCGATTAAATAATATACCCTGATTAAAACTTTTGAGTTAATTACCCAACTATCTAAACAGATAGTCTTCTTCATCCTGCAATTTTCGTTTCCATTCGATTTCGAAGTATTCATGGAGTTTATTTACTGAAGATACGCTAATTAGGCTAATTTTACTAATTGAAAATACCTGCGATGGCGATAATTACTCCTAATCCAGTTGAAATGATGGAAACAAATATCAGCGCGAATAATCTCCTCTTTTGGCCGGGAATTTCTTTCGGAACTGTGATTCGTAAAATCGGAGACTCGATATGGGGGATAGGCCCAGGGTTATCGGGTTTCGTGAAATTTTCTGAGTCCTAAATTTATTAAAGTTTTTTTTACAAATGAGTTTAAAACATTCTTGATGCTAAATTTGGAAACTTGTAATGTGATAATGTGGTTTTTGGTAATTTATTGGCAGCTTTAGTAATATTTTTAAAATGATACGTCTCAAGCTGTTCTATGTTGAAATATGATAGAAAATTCAATCCCGATGTATAAAATTAAACAAATTTACCTCCAAATTCGGTATCTGCCTTAAATCTATCATTCTCTGATCTCGATATCCATTACTTTGAAATCTCATGTAAAGCAAAGTCCTTAATTTCATTCTTTGAGTTTTATGGTCATTTTTTACCTTAATGTTTTCGAAGTGTGCCACCTGCCTGATGTAATCATAGTCATTTGATGTGATTATTAGCTTAATTACCTGCAATTAAATATTTAATTAGGGTAATTAATTAAGGTCGGTTGCGATCCGACGCGGCTGATATTCGTGCAATGCGACCTGTCGAGTTTCGAGAGTATCAGGGAGGCAGCTAGGGAAATTACTCAGGGTAAGAAATGGATAATTTGAAGAAAAAAAAAGTATTGAGAGTTCAGCTATACAGAATTCTAGGTCGAGTTATTCCAGATTGTTGAGAAAATAATTGAAAATTGGTTTGCTTTGAAGAATTTGATAAGTTTCACAGAATTTGGATATGAATTAAAGGATCTAGAATTAGTTCGCAGATTGGACAAAACTAAAATAACTTATTATCAATGATAAGAGGAAGAAGAAGAATAGTTTAATTTTAGCCGAACAAGTCATTGACATTCTCATCAACAATGCGGGGATCATGTTCTACCCGAAATTCGAGAAAACCGTCGATGGACACGAGATGACTTGGCAGAGCAATTATTTGGGTATGTTTCGGAAAATCATTTAATTTGAAAACTAGCCTGAAAATATTAATCTTTTTATCGCATTATGTAATCTAAAAATTGAAAAATGCAAAATCTCTAAAAATTTTGAAACACCTGCAATATCAAGAATGAAAAATATTAGAGAAATTCTAACTTTGAGCGAAACAGGAGATAATCGTTGAAAATATTTAAAAAAAAAAAAAAAAAAAAA
>LIAE01010349.1:28923-54920 GCA_002287525.1 Diploscapter pachys
GGGAATAGTTCAATCTCGCGATATTCTGCCCACTGGCATTTATATTCATCTGAAAATCACTAGTCACTCGTTTAACTCTAACTTTATTCTTTAATCCGGGGTCTGTGAGATCGAAAATAAGCTAGAAGACGCGATTTTAGGACAGTCTCTACTTTTAACAAGATATTCTTCATTTTAAGAATAACTGCACAACTTTCACCTTCCAGATTCTAGATATTATAATCACTTTTTAACATAATTTACCAGAACACTTTTGTTAATACGATAGAGGAATAGCATTGAGTCAAAAGCTAAGGAAAGACAAATCAGTTGTTGGGGTGGATTTAAGTTTAAGTTATGTGAAAATCCTATTTTTATCCTGAGAATTGTATTGGTTTTGCCATTTTATGGAAAGAAAATGCAAAAGTACAATACATAAGTTTGACATTTTTAAATAGGGGATAATATTTTGAAGGATGAATAGATCACTGAACCAAAAACACTTAAAAGAGCTTCAAAAGTGGGGAATAATAACGTTATTGAAGTGTATATGAATTTTAAAATACTATAGAAATTAACTTTTAATATCTTAGCTCCCAAAAGCATTTTTGTGAGTTTTTGGACAAATATTACCGGAGGTAGGAATTTTTGATGAATAAATGTTCAGCCAAAATTATCCGACTTGACTAATTATGTACTGGCCAAAATGAGTCCGTTTTCCATAAAAATATATAAAAGGTGAGCGCTCAAAGATGCTATAAATTAATGTATAAAGAGCGCATTATAGCATTACCTTAAAAGATAGCTCATGCAAAACTACTCATGATAGTCTTCATATTCAGTTCACCAAGACTAAATTCTACACAAGTCTCTCATTCAATATCTAAAAATGATAGTGAAAAGATGACTACGATAAAAATAATCGAATTTTTCGCATTATATTACGATTACTAGTAATCGAATTAATAAACTATGGTTACCGCGGAAATTTCTAGCGCCTATCTGGAATTTTTCGAGCAAAGAATAGTTGTGTGAAAGGAAGTAAAACTAGTCTAATAAATAAATTTTCGAAAAATGCACTGGCTTTTTCGCCGAGGAAAATATTTATAAATACGTGACTTTAAACGTTGGATGACCCACATGAAAAATGAACGAATTGGATAATGAAATTGACGTTATTTTGCCACCGCAAAAATCGTGAATGGAATTGAGAAGAATGCAGTAATTTACGCAGCGTCGAAAATGCACATTTCTAATATGTTTTTGAATTATAGAACGATTTTCTGAACATAAAAGCGTGGAGATATATAATGCGATCTGAAAAAATTGAGATAAAGAAATTTTCACGAGGGTGTAGCGCTAGACGAACTTATCATGAAAAATTAAAATATTTCTCAAGAAAAATTGCAAATTCATCTTGTATTTCGTTTTTATATCGGTTGTTCCGAAAAACTCGATATTTTGTGCAGTGCACATTTTTCATTTTCACATCTTATTTAACGATATTTTTCGACTTTACATAAAAAAAATTGTCGTAAGATTGTGCATTGGAAAATGAACGGCAAATTTGTTGAAACATTTCTCTTTACCCCCAAATTTTCGAAGTTCGGTCCTAATAACCCTCGTTTTTGTGCTTAGATTGCCCGCTGTGAACTTCTAAACGAATAAATCGAGTCCTTAAGGAATTACGTACCTCAAACTTTGTAGAGAAAAAACAACTCAAAACACGTATTAAAGCATAGAGAATTTAAACGACTAGAATATAATTTCGAAAAATTTGAGAAAAAAACATGCACGAAGAAGAACGCGAAAAATAATCTTATAGAGCCAAAAATCATACAATTAGACATTAAGTAAATTTAATACAAATTCTAAAAGTTGCAAAATCTGAAAATTAGATTAGACTGGTTTTAGAGATTATTGAGTATGGGAAATTTGAAATGTGTGCAGTTCGGAAATTTTTAAATAAAGCCGGAAATTTTTCGGATCGCGTTTGAAGAGATCGAATTTCAAGATTTCAAGATTTTGCATGTGAAAGACAAAGTTTGAGCAGGGATTTTCGGAACCTTGCAAGTTTTGAAAGGGACAAGAATCGGTTGGATTAGTGATCATTCTATTGATTATTTTGAAGTTTCTGAAATCTTATTTCTTTTTACTTTTTCGGAAGTTCGACAAATGTTTGAAAGTTTGTTGGAAGTTAATCAAGAAAAAATTCCAAAGTGTTCAGACTCTTCGTAGAACATAGATCTAGAATGTTAGTCGATGTCTAAAAAATGTATTTAAAGATTTTTAGAAGAAGCAATTTTTATGGAAATTTTCTGCAAAAGTGGGAGGATTGCATTTTTCTTGATAAAAATACTTTTGATCTTTCCTGCAGCAAAAATTGTAAATCAATGTACATTTACATTTACTCGAATCTAATTTTGCGCTCGTGTTTTGACTTGCATTTACATAAATAATACTATTTTACACTTGATTAGGCAATATGGGTAGCTTAGTTGGAAACAAACTAAATAAATTTTTATGAATTAGTCATCATTTTCGGAGAATCTTTCATGTTAAATTAAAAATGTATTTCTACGTGACAAATTAATAAAATAAAATAATAAATTCAAAAATTAATTGACTTCCCGAAACTTACCTAACTTTATACAGTATTTTAGAAAATATCATGTTGATTACAACATTTTGCTAGAGAATATTGAGTTTTAGGAAGCGAAGAGAGACAAACTCTCGAAATAATTGGTTTTAACCAAGCGTTCTCTGAGTAGATTTCCGCTTTCAGATAAAGCCTGGTGATTACATGAATAGAGATTGTTAGAGATGAAAAAGAAAATTCTAGAGATCATTGAATTTTCCGAGGGTCTAAAGATAAAACATAAATTAGAGATAGCAAAATTTATTAAGTGTTAGAGAAGGAGAAAATATTCTAGAGACCTTCTAATTTAAAGAGGTTTAAAGATAAAAAGATAAAATAGAGATGGTATTTTTAGAGAGTCAAAGTAAAATATAGCGCATTTTTAATACTTCAAAGAAAATTTATTTGAATAAAAGAATATATTTAAAAAGAAACGCATACAAAATAAGAAATGCTTGAATGAATTTGTAAATATTCTATTTTGATAAGTGAAACATTTTTCTGCCTTTTTTCCGTGATCTCTAATTCTTTCATATATCACTCGTCCAAAAATGCACTGGCATCTGTCAAAATTTCATGAATTTCGAAATTCCATACTAATTCCCAAAAGTCTTAGCCAAATTAATATACGCCAGCCGCTTTTCATTATCTATCTTTCAATGCATGACGAAGAGTTTTCTAGAATCATTCACGAACATCAAATTTAAGCCATAAAATTGACTAGACTGAAATTATTTAGGGAAACGAGAGAAATGGTTTTAAAATTAATTCCTCAAAACATTTACCATTTGAAAATCACG
Organism: Diploscapter pachys; assembly: GCA_002287525.1. Classification (NCBI taxonomy): domain Eukaryota; kingdom Metazoa; phylum Nematoda; class Chromadorea; order Rhabditida; family Rhabditidae; genus Diploscapter; species Diploscapter pachys. The sequence goes on from LIAE01010349.1 coordinate 32,341, forward strand.
TACTAACATTCAAAAATATCGGAATTGAAATAAAAGCCGGAAAGTAATTTCCTGGGATTTATGGTCCAAAAATCATAAATTATGATTTTATAGTCGTAAAGCTTCAGTTTAATCATAAAGTATCTAAAGTATATCAATTTTCTTAACTTTAAGAACCATATAATTATCGCAACATTTTCAGCGGCAAACATTAAGGTATCAGACTATATTTCCTTATATTATTACTATCTTGCGATTCTTCGAAGCTATTATAATTTCAAAAAATTCCCACTCGAAACTTGAATTATTCCATAACGTTCCAATAGTTTGAATATACATGGTCCTGGCTCATTTTTTACGCCGTAATTATGACCAAGTCCCGCTCACCTGTATGTAAAATTACCCTTGCATTCAAGGATAAATGTCGGTATTAGCGTACTTGTGCCAAAGAAAAATTGTGCCATCCAGCTTTTACTTCCTACTCTTCATAATTTGAGGAGAGATTTTCTGAGTCTCTAACTTTGAACCCAAAATAGTTGTAATTATGCAGCAAATTATACATGCTTGACATTCGGAACTAAATCTAAGAAAAATTCGAAATTTCGTAATCCTAGAAAAATCTCTCTTTCATCAACACTTAAAGCAGGAGTGTACAAAAATCTAATTTTTTATTTGCGCTTAACGCAAAGTCTTTCAAAAATTTGATTTATGCGTTGGTACTTAACGTAGTATTCATCTAAATTTGCGGGTGTGTGCGCGTTATGAAAAATATCCAAAAATTAGCGTTTTGAGTTAGTTTCCGTTAAATAACGCATTATCTTTATACACCCCTGGTTTAAAAATAGTCTAGGAAAAATGTCTAGCCTAAAATTAGGCCATTCTTGAGACGTCTGAAGTGGGGTTGACATAGGAAGGTAGCCACCATTTCTAATTCTATTTTTCCTCAAAATTCAGAAAAAAATCTCTAACCTTCAAGTATCAAAGTCGAAATTTAGAGATTTTCTAAAAAAAATCTGAATTCTTTAATTCAGTAGGCGAAAATTCAATCAAAATAGTCGCATTTTCTTAGGGTCGGCGAATTTTTTCTTGGTTGGTCCGAAAAATTAGCGCTAATGGATGCGTCTGGACATTGTTTTCACAAAAAAATTCGAGCTAATAATGAATGGTGGATCTTAATTTGTTTTCGAGGGTTGCAATTTGGCTAAATTTTATCCATTCAAAATGATCAAAGATAGTCATGTCATTATGAAAGAAAAAATTCTGAAGATCCGACTTGCAAATTTCAGTGAAGTGCTGAAATTCTAAATTTTTTTTCTAACACTTCTATATCTAGTTTTTCTCAAACCTATCGTTTCCGGGTACATTTTTCGCCCTGTATAACCTGAGAAAAATTCAACGAAGACATCAAAATAACACATAGAAAAAAGACGTCTTTAATTAGTCAATTCAGCGGTGATTTGAAATTTCATATTCAAAGATGAGGCGAAGATTAGATATTGCAGATAATTTTTGTTCAACAGAAAAAAGAAGGAATTCATATTTCAACCGAACGAGCAGAAATCATATGTGAAGCCATTGAAAAATCGAAATAACGCGTTATCAAGAATGTATCAGAAATTTCGGCTAGTTAAAAAGAAAAAAATGAATCCGTAAAAGTAAAACATTAGGAAAAATGTCAAATTTATGGCAGAGAACAGCGAATTTAAATATTTCTATTTAAGGAGAAGGATTTCCCGATTAGCAAATAACTTTGAAATTTTTCTGATTTCTATTAAACTGAAACATTTAATTTGACCAATAACTTTGAAATTAACTGAAGTAAAAAAGAAAACTTGATAACTTGGCATATTAATCTGATGATTTTTTGAAATAAACTTTATATCAAAAATTAATTGAATACAGGTTTTAAGTATTTATGAACAAAAAATCTAAATTTGATTCGAATTTTGCCCGTACTTTGAAATTCCGAGGGTGTTTTTCGATTATGGAATTTCCCCTCGCTTTTCTGCGTTCGAATTCAAAAGAATGCATTTTTATGACCGCTTTGCCATGAATAACCGAACGCATGCGAAATATGCAAAATGATCGAAAATTTAAAGAATTAAATTTTGGTGCAATAAGGAACTTTGTTGCACAAAATTAGCATATTCTAAAATCTTAGAAACTCAATAATAGTAAAATGCTCACAAGAAAATTAGGAGGAAGTTTAAAATTTTTTAATATCGGTTTCAAAGAAATTCCAAGAATAGCATTTCTATATAACGACTCCCTTCCTACTAAATGGCGGACTTTTTCTTTTCCAAATGTTATTCATTTTCGAAAATTTACAAAAAGAAATAACATTTGGAAAAGAAAGAAAAAGGTCCGTCATTTAGTAATGCACAGGTCGTCATATAGTTGTTACCTTCAAGAATTGGTTTAGTTTTGTGTAAGATGGCAATCTGGTGTGAAAATGTCAAAATATTGATATAAAGAATTTATACCTAGAAATTTTGTAAGAAAATGAACACTTATCACGCAACTATCATTCAAAAATGGCCGCAATCGAAGGTATGCTTTCAATGAATCATAGATTTTTAGAAAAAATAACTGTTTGTCTAGCTATATTCTATTCGCTCTTCCTTTGATTCATTAATTTTTAAATATCAGGCCTTTTTCGCTATTTCTATAGAAGTTGCGTGCAATTTTATGGAAAGTTGTTGAGCTTTTATAAATTATTTATCCGGTGGGTTCAAAATAGGAGGTGTGAATATTCATAAATTCAAAAATATTCGTATTTAACCTTTTAAATGTCGGAGTAAAACACGAAAAAGCGGTGTAACCTGATAATTAAACTAAAAATGAATTGCCGAAAAGCTAATTTTAGTTTTAATGATTAAGAGCGTCATAACTTTAACGAGGAGTTATGATAAGCGCGTAGCATTATGACGATACTAGATAAAATAATAACTTCCCCGGAAACGTAAGGACTTCCGCGAAAATTAAATTGAATGGGTTCTAAAAATTGGCGTGGTGAATAAAATGTGGGAAACCTCACAAGAAGAGCGTTAAAATTTTGTGCGAATTTCAGTATCAAAAAGAATCGTCGAAAATAATATGAATAATCATAATGTTAGGTTTTATCAAGCTCCAGACATGTAATCATTTTGATATCATCAAAAACTTGGAGAAAAATTGAAGTATGATGCAGAGTTTTGAAGATTTAAAGACTTTATAGACTATAATAATGATAGCGGAAATTGGGTTAGGAAATATCATTTATCCACCAACCCAGAGAAACTATATATGATTCTAGAAATCTTTTCTCATAATATTCATGTCAAAATAATGCGTGATAACAAAATTTCTAAGCTACAGATCTATCAAAATGATATAATTTGAAAACTTATACAACAACTTTGAAAATTTATATATCAATGATCCATTCACGCCCATACACTATCTAATAACCCACGAAATCCGACTCTCTAGACTAGACTTTGTTCGAGGGAATAAGTTTGATTCCCCTGAATGTGACTATCGTTTTTACGTTGCACAAGTGAGGATATCATTTTCTCTGAAGTTGTCCGAGAAAATGATCATGTTAATGAAGGGGATGAGTGAGATAAAAACGCGATATTTTCCATATATTAGCTACATCATATCGAACATTATGCACTGAATTAATCAGGTGATGTTTTAAAGCTAAATGCAAACGTAGATGTTAGATTCGTAGCAATTAATAAGAAAAAAACCGAATGAAAGTTACAAAGTATAGTGAGACTCTAAAAGATCTGAATTTATAAGAAACAGAATATCATGGAATCGGAATACCATTTTTCAGCTTATCCTATAATACTTTCATGACACTGTCAAGGAATCGAATGAGTCAAACTTCATAAAATTTAGTTAATTTTCGAAACCTACACTTTGGTTATGAAGATTCAAATTAAATTTTGATATAGTGAAAATTTATCATTTCAAATAAATTAAGGCCTGCGTGTCCGAATTTCTGTCCTAACCTACTTGCGAACCCAAATTCATGTCCATTTGCCCAAATTTATTGTGTGAATCCGAAAAATTAGATTAAAGGACTTCCTTAGAAATCCGGAAATCTTGGAGGATGGGACTTAAACTAATCTTCGAAAATTAACGCCCTCAGATTAAAGAATATTGGTGTTATCTCCATCCTAATTGATCAAGCTAGAAGAATTCTGAGAATTTAGGAAAGGGATTGAAGTTCGATAAAAAGGAGGAAAAAATTAGGAAAGTTCAGATATATTTTAAAATAAAGAAAAAATTATGGAGTGTTTTATAAAATTTCTGAAAATTGCAGAAATTTTATCCTTCTTTAAAGTTTTCAGATGAAGAAGCTAAACTGAAGTTGATCTTCATTCTTTCCTGCAAAAATTTTCTAAATTTCCCTTTTATACCAAATTTCAAATTCTATTTTAAAAAATTCGTATAAAATGATATATTGTAGTCTCGACATTTTTTCAGAGAATTTCGTCAATTTGAAGAATGACTTTTTGATGGAATTTTAGACTTGGAAAACCTAGAAAAACATAATGAAAATTTTTACCAAAAGCTCGAAATGTTCAATTTAGTTTAAGAGATAGTCTACAAAAACCAACTGAAAATTTTCATTCCGGACATAAAACTCAGGAAAACCCTAGAATTTTCTAGTTGGAAGTCGAAAATATTTCATTCCATGATAAAATATGCAATTTCAAAACCGGCTGTGCATATTTTATAATTTATGTTTCGCTGATCAAAATGCATGGAAAAAGTGTGGTTGGGTTAATCCGGATATCCGGATCTCGTTATGTAACCCGGAAATGAATTATTGAAAACCAGGAAAAATAGAGTTATTTATATCTTTTCACTTTCTCATCTTTTATAATTAATTCTTCTGAACCTTCATCGTACATGCTTTTCTTTCATTTGCACTCAAAGAAATTATAGAACAAAGTTTTGCAGGTTTCATTTAATTTCAATTAAATCCTGCACTAAAAATGAATAAACGAAATGTCTGGAAATTTTTAACATCGACGTTTTTAAAAATTAAAAATATATATATATATTTACTTACCCACTATAAATCCAGAACCTCGAAGTTTTGAAAGCTTGTACTTTGATAGATTTTATGTGAAAGGACAGGCTTGAATATTTTTCAAAAAAATCCGATCAGAACCCTAAAATCTTTCAAAATTATCCGAAATTCGGCGACCTGGATAACTCGTTACTTCTCTACCTACGAAATGGCATGGGCAAAGATCTCTTTCTACCTTGCCCTCTACTCTTAGGCTATGGGTAGCGAGCAACGAATTATCCAAATTGTCAAAAATTTCGTATCGGAAGAAAATAAAGTGTCAAAAATAGGCTGGAAGTTTCTCTCGAATTTTGACGGCTGCTCAAAAATGAGTTTTAAAGCCGACGAGTCGAAAAGTCATTGGGGCGAGGAATGACTCTGCTCCTTTGTTTTTGTCTGAGTTGGGATAATTAAACGAACCAAGCGGCCATCAAAAGTTTCAATGATCAAAATTATTTCCTTCGAATTTTGCAGACCGAAATTTTCAACATCATTTGATCAAGTCGCATTTTAGAAAATTTGCAGTGATCAAATATTACGTAAAAAAATTTAATTATTCATATTTAGGCATTTTATGATGTGTATGAAAGGGAAAGAAAATTTATTGAACTGAAAATAACACATGACTTTCCAATTTTTTGAATCATAATTTTGTTAAGTCTAAAAATCATATAAATTTTTTGCGTATTAAATAATTGGTAGTCAAATTTTCCGAGATAAAGGTGTTCGCACGGTGCTTTACCCTCTCTTCGCTTTGTCCGGCGAAGTTCTCTAAAACATGACGCAAAAATACGATTTTTTTTATAGCTTTATATAATTTTTTTTAAAGCTCTTTATTTATATTGTCGAGAATATTTTTTACAAATTTTTCAGTGAGGAAGTATTTTTTAAGATACAGCATACATAGAAAATTATGACTATTTTTCCAAAAATGACGTCGGACAGCTAAAAGCACTGTGGTTCAAGTTTCGGTCAAATAATTGTTCTTGTTTATCCTTTTTTAAGTTTGGTTAAGTCACAATTTCATCACACCGAATAATGATATATCATTTGCCAAATTACCCCTGTCCTTCAGGCTTTCACATCAAACTAAATTACAGTTTACAGCTCCAGAATTTTCCAAAGTATCATTATAAAAAGAAAAATTTTGATAAGGCAGGATAAATTACTAGTGTGTTGCGAACTAACCAAGATTTTCCTCATGAAAAACCGGAAATTATTAGGAAGTTGCGCGTGGTAAACTTTCGACAGAATTTAAATGCCTTGTTTGTAATAAACTCGTTTTTATCGAATTTTTTGAACATTTCAAAAAATAGGAAGTAGGCATTATCGATGATGATAAGATTGATCAAAGTACAGAGATCTTAAAGATATTTAAATAACGAGAAATAAATTGATATAAATATTTACAGAGGATTAGTTTTAACACATAGGTAGTGGATATTTGATATTTCTAAATGATCAAACTTGTAAAAGAGCGGATTATTCAAGAACGCACTTACTACATATTTTTAGGTAAGAGCGCTCAAAAATCTACGATTCGGTAAGCCAGATTACGATTTTTGATATCTCAAAACGTACCGTTTTTCCCCCACCAAATTTCCACTCTCCCCAATTTTTCTCGTTTCTTGTTCGTCTCTTCAATTTTCTCCAATCTCTCATCTAACGATACTAAATATCCAAAAATTGGTACAAAGGAGAGAAGTCGAAACTTTTACCACGTGACTTAAAAATATTCGACGCATTACCACTATACCAAAGTTGTTTGCCACTTCATCTCGTTTTTAGCTAGATGTCTCTGGGAAAGGAGACGTGAGAGGGTGGAAAGAGAGAGGAATGAGAAACGAGAAAATTGGAGGAGAACGAAAGTTTTGTAGGAAATACAGGGTAATGTTTCATGAGCATTTGGACATGAAAGATAAAAACGTAATTTACTGACATGAATACCTAAGAAATCCTCAGATTTAAAAACTTGCACAAAAATTGAAAATAATATATCCTAACTGTTTCAACGATATTGAAACAAATAAAATTAAAATTTCGCCTAAAATGTCTGAAAGATCGAAAATTTTAACATGGGAATTCTAAAAAATATCAGGTTTAAGAAAATTTGCATGAATCTCGAAAATAAGAATGACGCATTATGCTTGACAGGGAAAATTTGACGCGCTGCAACACAACGAAAAACGATACAAATCAGCTGTTGAAAGTCCGAAATTTGAGGACTCATCACTGAGAGTAAGAATCAGATTCGTTTATTTTTCAAAGAAAACAATATGTTAATTAATTCTAAAATATGCTAAGTAAAATATTACCTAAGCTTATATATTTTGAGACAATATGAATATATAATAGTAATAATAACTTTTAAATTTTTGATTTCGCATCTATAAATATGAAAATATGTCGCTGAGGATAAGAATCAGTTAGGCTTACATGAAAAATAAAATAACTAGAAAGTATTTACCATTTTAGGCTAAGAACTTTATTTTAGAGTGTAGCTGATGTTTAATTCTTTGAAATGTTGTAAATGTTATCATGACCAGCATCATTATAGATAATTTTTTAAACGAGATAAAAATGACTAGTTTAAGAATTAGAAAAAACTCCATAGAAAGAAATGAATTGAACTTTTTTAAAGCGTCAAAAACCGAAATTGATTTGATGTTATTTGAAAATTTGTTGCGTGGTCCGGAACCTAGTCATGAAAGCTTCAAAAGCCAGGCTAAGGTAAGTGTTTGGGTGGAAAGTTGCAAAGAGAAGCTTACCTAGGGAATTCTTGGGTCAGAGAAAAAAGAATGAAGGATACGGAATAGCATGGAAAGTGAGATAGAAAAAGAAAGCGAATCACGAAGGTGTTGGAAAAGGAAGTCATCTTTCTGAAACTAAAAGAATATTTATGCTACAAAAAATAAGGATATTTTTGAAAAGAAAAATAGCCTATTCTTGGGCTTTTCTTTCCAGTTATTGAACAAGAATAAGTGACGTTTTTAACGATCTGATTTATCAAAGATCTCTCTGAAATTGGTTATGAAAGTTTTATGAAGATCAAATTTTCGAGCCTTCGCGTATTTTTTGGAGTTTTACGCCTAAATTCGGTGAAACATTGTGTGCGTTTTCCGCTCGGATTGAAAATTGGAATTAAAAATTCACGAGGTGCGCACCTCGAAAAATTTCCAGCCGAACCCCAAAGGCAGAAATGACGCGTCACATATGAGCACGAATAGGACAAATTCGGTTATGAATTATGCTTAGACGGCTTTTTCAGCCTATACTTTACTATGAGCGAAAATATGCAACCACTTGCAAAAATTGAGATGGAGTTTAAAAAATGATATGATCAGCTGAGCGAAAAAAATGACGAAACTTGGAAAAAATCGTGAGTTTGAGTATTTTTCAAAAATGGAGAAGATGTATTGAAAATTAAAGAGATGCCAAAAGTGGAAGACATAAAATGAAACGTATTAGGTTTAAACTATAATCTTAAATCTTAAAATGTAATAATGTTTGCGCAAAATTGTACAAAGACTAAAAACGGAAATGTGCAATTGGCTATTTCAACAGACAAAAAATTGAGGAAAAACATCATTTTCAGATGCAAAATAGCCATGTCACTTGCATGAAATTTGTATATGGAAAGCGTGAGGATTTGAATCAGCAAAACTATGATAAAAAAAAGTTTCCTCACAACGAATATTTTCCAAAATGCTTGCTGATTGGCTCTACGATAACGAATTGACGTGCGTCCAGGCCATTAAGCATAGTGAGATTCTGTAAAAGATGAACTTGGTAAAACAGACATGACTCCAGAATTCCTCTTCTACGGCAACATTATCGTTTGGTCTTTCGTGGGTGTCGAGTTGATCGCGCTCGTCGTGCAGCTGATCCGATGGAGAGAGCGAAGCAGTAGGACAATTCACCTTTCGAATCTAAAAATGCAATATTTTCAAGAAAAAGTCACCAGTTTATCTTGGCATATTATGAAGCGCATCAATTTTGACTCGAAAATGCGCCGATTTGATCCTAAAATGATCGTTTTGACCTAAAATGCAAAAATACGACCCCAAAACAACACTTGATAGCAGAAATGCTCGAATCTGGAGTGATTTGTAGAAAAATTTAGCTTACAAGGGAAGTGCACAGATAGGAAACCGAAAATCTTGACGAAACTTTTCAAATAGGGGTTTTCGATGACGGGGATGACGATGGTACAGTCAAAAAGTGCAAAGTAGGAACCTGGGGCAAGGGAATTTTTAGCCGTCTTTTACGCGTATTTTGCGTGAGAAATGAGTAAATTCTCTTGTCAAAAATGTATGGGGATTTGCAAGTTTGCAAGCAGAAGTGAAGAAACGAGCATTTTCACCGATTTCCAGCTTCCAAAGCGTTATTTAGCACTTTTCGACTCCAGCATTGTCATTCCCGTCATCAAAAAGTCGTTTTTGGAAAGTTTCATCAGAGTCTGTAATTTCCGACTTGTGCACTTTCCTTGTTAGACTTAATCGTAAGGCTTTGAAGGTAAAATTACCTTCGCATTTTCAGAAAGATGTGAAAAACTCGGAGATTAACGGACAAGCATAAATCCTAATGCGCAGTGACGTCACCAATAGTTGCCTGAAAAGTATCCATTATCATCTCTATTGAAAAACGTTTACATCTTCAAGACCTACTTCAATAAAATCGATCAATAAGAATTTTGAAGGAAAATGTGATTTATATCGTATTAATGTAGCCGACAACAGTATTATCAAGAAAACGTCATGTCATTAGATAAGATTTGCTAGAACTTATCTGATGATTCATAAATTTTCACCAACACATTTTTTATCTTCAAGTCCAAAGACATTCGATTCAATTTGGTTCGATCTGACTCTATTGATTTCTTCACAAGTCGTTGAAATAACGACTTCACGTTTAAAATTTATGGGAACGGTTTTTAGAGAAAAGAATAGCCGCAAAGGATTTAGAGATAAAAATGAGAATAGCATTGGAGAAGAAAGAAATCTCGAAATGAAACGCATAAGGTTCGCATTTTCTTCTCCAAATGAGGCAGTTTCCAAAGTGTGAAATCTGCTAAACTTCGAACTTAGATTTGACAAGTCAAAGAAATTTCGAATTTCTTTATTTCCTCGTGGTTTCTCCAAAACAGTGACCAATTCGAAAACCCATTACGGTAATTTGATAAATTTCTTAGGTTAATTATGCAGACTACACTTGAATCGTATCTAAAGGCTATTCATGGGTTTTATTGATTCTCTCTTTGGATTTAGATGTCAAAATTGCAATTCCGAAACTGAACCGCAATTCTGGATAAATGGCAGATGAATGAGAGATTATTGTCATCATTAAAGGCGTCAATATCCCATTCCCGACTAAAATAGTTTCCTATGATTTCATTTGAAATAAGTTACAAAATCATTAGCTAGACTCCCCAAGCTCCGCCCCCTTGCAAAAATGCGTCTGTAGTAGAAACGTGGTAGTTTGAAGCAGAACATTTGGGAAGGAAGTACCCTTAAAACTCCAAATGTCATAAAAACCTAGTCTAGATCGACGATAAGCTTGATAAAATGGTCTATGCCAAAAATCAAGTCATAATTTTTGCGTCCACCTGTGTTCATGCAGTTTGAGGCTTGCCAAAAATGTGTTCATTTCGAGCAACGGATTTTTGTGACTCGTTTGGCTAGGAACATTTCTAATTGCATTTTCCCTTCACAGAGATCTTATTTACAACTTTGATGATGTTTTTGCGCAAAAAATTGTCCAGAATGTTAGTCCGCCAGATTTACTTGGAGACCATAATTATTAACTTTTAAACCTGTAAAAGTTGTCTGATCTTTTGAAGACAACAGGGAATAATTTCACAATCAATACATTTCACTATTTCGTAATTCCGTTTCCAAAATGGGTAAATGAGTAAATGAACAGCCCTCGATTTGTATCACGCAACCCCTTCCTTCGTATGCATAAAACCATAACACCTTTCGGTTCAAGGTTAGAGAATTCATAGAATAACTATTTCATAAATAGAGCATGTAGTTTTCATTGTTTGAAATTCCACCTAAATTTCAATCTCCCCTATGAGATTTTCATTCATTTTGATATGATACGAGAAAATACATAGGTGGTCGAATTAGTTTTTTAATGATTTCTTCGAAATTTTTACCGAAATCTAATATTTTTATAAGTTTGGATATTTAATCTTCACTTAATTTATCAATTTTTCAGCTAATATCGCGAACTTATGTTTTATTAGAAATCATTGCGAGTCTAATAACTTATCCACATATTTATAGCAGACATTTTCCTATCTAAAATGCCCCAATTATTTAAATTTTAACTATCATTTATCCCGAAAGGTCCGGCATAATATCTAATACAAACATCCGGCCTTGAGCTTCACAATACCCCTATCCTCTGTTCCAGATTTGTTTATGCAAATTAGCAGCTCACCACATCAATTCGTCTCCACTTACCTATTGTGCTATTCCTAAATTCTTTTATTTTCATGGATATTTTAGCCAGACTAACGATAGACAGCTGCAAATGTTGGTAGAGAGTGGTTTATAAACCGCCATAAATGACGCAAATTGGAAAGAGTTTTCTTAGTTTATCGTATGATTTGAGAAGGTCAAGGGTGAACAATTTTGAGAGCGATCAAATCATCCTAAAATTTTGTATGCTTCATAATTTTGCAAGGATATTATTTTTGAGCTCCACAAAATTTAGTAAGTGGAGTACTTTTGTCTATTTCAACTAAGGATTATTCGTATTTAATGAGAGTCGAAACTTTCAAAGTTTTTAAAAATATGCTTCAAAATTTCTTCACGTAAGAATAATTCCGATTATTTTAGTATCGTATGCAATTTAGGAGGAGATCTCAAATTTACCCAAAAATACTCGTGACCTGACCATCGGCGAGTCTTTATCCTGCCACGTTTATTTATTCCAAAGTGGAGTAAGTTAATGGTTAATGGATGTCGGATCGGACTAACTTATCTGCAAAGGGAAGGGAGATGTCTTTCTTTGTCCGGGACTGTTTACAAGCGACTTTATCTCTGTTTATCTCTAATGAAATCATTCTTTCTCTTCTAGTTTTCTTTCTCTTTCTCTCCCTTTCTTCTCTAACCTCTCTCCATCCCCCTATATCTCTAATTTTATAGCTCCTTTCTCTCACTTACTCATTTCTCTTCGTCTTTTGAGCGCGCGCGTTTTCCGACTTGATAAGGATCGTGTAATCGACTCGAAAAGAATAAATCAACTTAGAGATAATGGGATTTCGAGAGAGTAGAAAGTTGGCTAGAGAAAGAAAACAAGGAAAAATCAAAGCGAACGCTTATGGAGAAAAAATGCGTAGATAAGGATTTGACACCATTACTCGTCTAGATGTCCGAATAATCGTTTTATTTTCCCTGGATAACTTTTTAACTTAATTTTAAAGATTTTTTTTCTTCTATAAACTATAGCTTCAAATTCGTATCAATTCCCTATTTAGCCAGCACCATTCAGACTTGACAGATCGTAAATTCAAGGTCCCTGTCAGTTTTTATGTTTATCAAGTTGCATTGATAAGTGAGGCCCTAAAAATCAAGTCTGCACTTTTGAAACTAATGCATTTGTTTTGATTCGGTGGGCTTTGATCTGCATATTTCAAAATTTTGTTTGATAACTTCATACTAAAATTCATGTCCCCTTAGCAGCACATGCCTTCGCTAAAATTAGATAAAAAGTTTCGATAAGCATTTACTAATAATAATAATTATTATTATTTTTATAAGATGATCCGCTATGTTTCAAACTTTGTGATAAAATTTCCTAATTTAATTATTCTATAAGATTTTAAGGTGTGGACAAGTCAAAAAGATGTTCTTTAATTTCTCCAAACAGTTCCATTTCGGTTTCACCTGAAGAATTCCCTTTTTAAAGTATGTTCCGAATCTGGCCTGTTGTTACCTTGGTTCGAAAATATATTTTCGTCTCTCTCAAAAATTTTATGTCCGATCTTACCGTTGAATTATTGCACCATAATACGAATTCCTAAGTCTTTCCAAATTATGGTAAGCACATCCAAGGTTGATTGTTTTGAAAAATTTCAAGTCATTGTTTTATGATCTCATCTTCAAATCCATTAAAATACTAGTATTTCTAAGGATTTCGGAAAATTGCCGACAGTACTAACCCAAGCTTTATGACTGCATAATAAAATTAGCGGAATTCCGATCTACTTCAAGATTACTGTAGTTTGATTACCTAAGAAGGTAATTGGTCATAAAGTCCGAATTCGTTCATTGTATTGGAATTTGAAGATTTTCCTCTGAGATAAAATTTCTTCAACATTTTCAAGAACTTTATGATCTAAAAATTCATTCTTTCTAGATCTTTATCAAACGGAAAAATCATACAGAAGGTAGGAGTTTCTGGTGACCCTCATCCATAAGACTTGTTTTTTTTCTAAAATGATTATTTGCTATAAAATATTCGACCATTTGAATCCCTTCTTCCAATATTATTAGTTACCTATTATTTCTAGCCAGAAATACTTCATTCTTAAAACATCCAATCCTAATATCATTACCGTTACCCTGTCTCCGCTATAGGTTAATCCTTCTGGATTTTAATTATCCCGAAATCGGCTCTGCCATGTAATTTACCACGGACGCTTTTTGTTCTCCCAAATACTAATCCTTTTTAGGCACAGGGGGCAGCTTTACGCTATGCCCATACATGGTCCGGCACATAATAAGATTAAGTTCGAAACAGCGAGAGATTAGGCGAAAATGAGAGAGTGGGAAAAGAAATGGAATGAAGCCCCCGAAAAGAGAACCTCCAGAATTTGTACCTAGCTAGTAAAATATAGTTGCGGTATTTTCTGGAATTCGATTCTTCACATTCAGGACCAATAGAAACTATGGTCGCCTAATATCGCACTTTAATCTAAATGTTTATAATTTCTGGAACCTATTCTATTGGGTAAAGAAAACATATTTCGATTTTTTCTCAATATCATCATATAATCGATATGACATTTTCATTTCGATCTCGACAAAGATTGCCAGAATTTTGAAATCTATCATATTATCAAAAATGAATTCATTTGCATGAATTTTGCCTCATTTTATTCGTATTCGGAGTATCAAAGTAAAGCGCGTTCTGCGAAATTCCTTTGTGTGGGGTCATTTGAGCCAGCCACCCATCTGTCAGCGACTCACTTTTTGCTTCTCAATTTCGCACTATCTCTGACTTTTTTCGGCCTGTTCGCTTTTCGTCGACCGTGTTCTTTTTTCGTCGCCTGAAACTTTCCTCTTTTTTGTTCGCAAAAACGAGGCCGTTTTTTACAGACCTTGACAACTGAAAAATGAACTCACGAGGGAGGAGGAAATTTTCGATGAGTATTCATTTTTTTTTTTTTTAATTTTTACGCTATACGTTTCGCACAGTATTGTCTGATTAAGGACTATCTTTTCCGTTAATTTTTTGAAACATGTCCGGAATCCGTTTCAGAATTTCCCCATATTTGTCATTTCTTTAGATTCGATTGAATTTACTCCCTCGCTTATAGCAAACACCCAAAAGTTCTCCTGATAATATAAAACCACCGTGAAACATATCGACATAAACTTAATCAACTAATTCATCATCTTTCGAACGTTTTACAGTAATCGATCACTCATTATTTCACAATCCTTTGTTTTCGAGCAATTTTGTGCCGTATCTGAGGCGATCTTGCAAATTTTCTCTCTTCGCCTAAGGGGCCATTCGTAATCGAGGGGAAATGAGTGCCTTTGGTAGGAAATGGGATAGTTAAGCGTGAGATTTTTGGAGATAAGGAAATATCCTTCAGAATATAGAGTGAAAAGAAGCAGAACATTTTTCCCAAAAACGTTGTGCTGCATTTCCACCACTTTTTAAATCTATGCTTTATCATATGACTCGAGTCAAGTGCCCCTTTCATAATATCTTTCTCTCGAAAATTAGAATACAGTCTAATTCTCTGCGCTCTCTTCAAATTATACAATGTCTGAAACCACCTGCTTGGATGAGCTCTCGAGAAAAAATTACTGGTTCTTGGATATAATCCCTCTCGCTCTCTTACCTCCTTCTATAGAATATACCGTCTGGCAATACCATCCATTAACTCATTTTCCAATTTTCTAATTAGCGAAATTTTAGGTTTTATAGTTTCTTGTGAACATTGATTTTCTATTTTTTTATGCAAATTAACCATATATTGTCGATGAACGTTAACTTGGAATAAAGAAAAAGGATGCGCTTTTTCTCCCTTTTTGTGGATCACATATCTCCCTCAATTTGACGACACTTTTTGTCACTTTTTCCTTTTCTTTTTTCTTAATTTTGTACTAATTATCGATAATTAGCCAATTAATTTTTTAACAATATCGATAGAGAGCAATAATTGGAAAGTGTTCATGGCGAAAATTCCACTAGTTTCAATGAAGGAACGAAGAATTAAGGAAAATCGCCAAATTAACAATTGCGTCTGAGTGCGCATTTTGAGGCTCAAATGGAGGAGAGAAAAAGATTCAGGTAATCGTTCATTGACAATATCATTGTGACCATTTCTAACAATTTATTCCATAATCTCCATTTTCTTTGAAGCATATGCCATTCAGCCTCACCAAATAACGTCTATATTTCAATTCTTACCTATTCTTATACTCGCTAGCTAAACCTACCCAAGTCAAAATTAAAATATCAAGATCCTAACCGATTTTCTTGTCCTATGCTTAGGCATAGTGAGAGAGAGGTATTGGCTTCTTTCCCTTTCGTGACCATAATTCTATGGCATTCCGACGATTTATGACAGTCACAACTGTCAGGATGGATTAGTCGAAATTAGCCGCTGAGTATACCAGACAAGATTCCAAATTTGCATATGGGAAAAGAATAAGCAGGTTTTACAAATCATTAGCTTCGTAATTAGTCTTTCGTTGATGGTTACAATTCTTAATATGCTGTCCAAATTTAGTGCTGACCGTAGCATTTAAAAGTTATGCAATGGTCAGAACTTCATCTGTAACTTATTCAATAAATCGAAAATTTGGAAGCATACTTTGATTCCAACCCACATTATCTAATGATCACTGAATGAAACTATGGGAAATAACCGTTTTTAAAACCTATTTAAATCAACATGTCTTGATTTTCAATCTTCCAAATCTCGATTGAAATGAATTCGCATTCCAATCTTCTTTGAATGACCATTAACAACCTCGTGAAGACTTTTCGACAAGTCGTTTTCTTCGAATTCCAATTAGATTTCTCGTAGATAAGCGATTTTTGGCAAGATCTCATTCTATTCATGCCTTTTTAGTGTTACCTCTGTAAAACTCGCCAAATACTATCACAAATTTGTAAAATTAACCTGGATTTAGGGTTAGAAATGTAGAAGAATTTTTTTTTTAATTTCTCGTGAAAATATTAAATTGATGGTCTTTTGTAAATTTTACGAGGCTACCCTTTTAGAAATTTGTAGACCTTGACTACCGAATCGGAAGACATGATTAATGTTGTCAAAGTCGAATTCAATCGAGATTTTTAGATCCGAAATTCGAGATAAAAACTTCCTGTCAGATAGTGTCGATATAATTTTGTTCAAAATACGTAGTCATTTGAAGTTTGCCCGAGAATACTTTATCTTGGAGGTTTTAGGTTTCAAATTATCCAGCGCTTCAGTAAAGTTAAACTTCACACTCAGTTTAGTCAAACCTAATCGATGATTGATCAAGGTCCATAGATTTTCGAATATTTTTCTAGTTATAGCTAGGTTTCACATTATTTTGCATCAAAATAGATTAATGTTGCATTTTATAATCGCTCGGCATAACTTTGATTTATTAAAGTCCCAACTTATCTCGAACTGTATTTTGATTTCTACTTTTTCGGTTTGAAAATCTCATTTTTAGCCATATTCACTCTGTGTTATGGCATTTTTATGAGGATAAATTGCTAGGAAAATATAGAGAAAAAGCGAGATAAAACAGTACTGAATGCGTATTGTTCGTGAGAGAATGATGCAAAAATCCCCTTTCCTTTCCTCTATATGATTCATGCAATTCGATAATCCCATCATTTTTGATTTGGCTATTTCCAAATTTACATTTCCACTTTGCATCTTTGAAGTTTTGCGGTTTTAATCTTCCGAAATATTTATTGCCCAAATTTTCAAATTCCGAACTAAATTATTTCAGCCCTAAAATAATTTATTTTAAAATCCCTTTCGTTAAAATCTCTATTTTTCATGTTTGATCTTCACTTGAGGGCCGCGTGTTTTACATATTTTCACAAATTGACGGGTCACCTCAATTTTTTGACAGTTTCAAATTTTGCAGATAGGTTTTAGAGTTTGAGGTTTCAGCATTATCACCATTCATTTGATAAATCGTTCTGTTGTTCTCGAAATTCAGTCGGAAATTCTCATCATATGATAAAGCATAGGGCAGTTAAATCAGATTTTATACGGCAAAACAAATCTAGGAATTAAGGAAATCTCTGACTTGACACGATTTAGAATTCTGATCATCTCAAGTTCAAACCAATACGTTGATGTGTGAGTTCGGTGATAAATGAGGGTTGTTAGCGATAAAGTGTGAGTTGGAGAAGTAGTCTTCGTTACAAAAGAGAGTCTAGAGAAAGATAATGATGAGAGATTTTAAGAAATAGCATGGAATAGTAGAAGAGAAAAGATATCTGAGAAAGAAATTGTATGAAGAAAATAGAGTGATAAGAACCCAGAGAAAATACCCTTGAAGCATGTTGCCAATCACTCAATCAATTTATTTATCCCCTGATTATCAACGCCTTTTTCTTCTCTCTCTCCAGAAAATGCATACTATTTCTCTTTCTCTTTGAAAATACTATGCCCCGCCCCTTTTCATAGACAACGAAAGAGTTTTGCATAGATTTTCTTTCCTTCTCTTTGAGTCTCGCTTTTTGTCTAACTCTGTCAAAATTCATATATTTCAGCGAAGGCATTTGATATGTCACTTGAAATATTCGGGTTTGACTGGGAATTTTTATTGATTATCAGAGTTTTGAAATGCACTTTATCAATTTGAGTAATTCATTAACTTTTATTATCAATTTTCGGTTTAATTTTCTCTAAGTCATAATCAAGGATCTATTATTTTCATTGTTATATATTAGCCCTTTACTATTTTGTGGCATCATTTTCGATTTTTTTTGTAAATTCTTTTTAAACACCACTGGGCACTTCATATTCTGTTGTTTTTGCCAAATCCAAGAAATATCGCTGTAATCTATCCTAGACAGTTTTCAAATTTGATATTCTAATATGCCACGCGGTTTTGTTTCTCTATCCTTCATCGTATGGTAAGAGATTTTCGGTTTCTTTCTAATCGAAGACTTTTTCGACCTTACCTTTATTTCAGCACAGATGTTCGTATTCGAGTATGCGAGTCTGTCGCCTTTGCGCAGCGATTTTTTGCCCCAAATCGACGCCGGTTTTAATCGACTACCATATTGAATTTATTAGTTTTTTTTTCAAAATATGATTTTTAGGTTAGAAACAATTTGATCTTCTTCATCAACTTACCATTTTTAGTCATTTTATCATGGATTTTTGCCAGTTCATGCTAAATTTTCAAAGAATACTTCAAATTTGTTACGAAAAATCATAGCCTGCTTATAGATCTATATATTTTATAATAGCTGTTTCTTTAATGCAACTTTCAAAGAGAATTTCAAGATCATTTACAAGAAGAGTATAGAAAGTATCGCAACTCTGTAATTGTATCTGTTCAAAAACTGCCTAGTTTCAAAAATCCACATTTTTAGCCACCGGATAGAAAACATTTGTCTTGTAAACCTGAGAGTTTGCGGCTTTTTATCGTTTTTCTTTTCCTATTTCTTTTTCTCTCTCTTAATTTCTCATAATCACTCTTCAAGTTTCAAAAGTTAGCTCCGAAGTCATTTGTTCAATCGAAGCTAGTCATTTTAGACAAATCGCCTCTTTGTTCATATTTCTGCTTCTTTCGTTCTATCTCTTTCTCGTTCGTTTTCTCCCCCTCTTTCTCTGACCTCTCTACTAAACTCACTTTCTCTCTTCCATCCCTGACTTTTGTCATTTCCCCTCCTAAATCACCGCACTTTTCATTCATTTCAAGCAGATTTACTGCCAACCGCAAAAACGTTCGTCTTTTTCCTGATTTTTTCTCTTTCGGAGGTGCCAAAACTCATTCATTCAAGCAGGCGCTGAAAAAGTTTTGAGTCGAATGAAAAATGACAAAATCAAATGTGCGAAAATTTTTCAGATGCGTTTCAAGTTTTACGAGCTTGTAAGAAACAACTTTCACTATAGTTCGATAGCTTTACTATCCTATTTAAACAAACATCCGTTTTTGCAACTTTTTTACTAGTAAGTTTCAAATTTTTTCAACTTCAAAATAAGATTCTTCATGTAATGACTTTTCCGAACATTTGCCTATTATCAAAAATCGTCTCAGTCCTTTGAACCCCGAATATTTACAGTGCTTTTCACTCGTTTTTCCGCCTTGTTGACATATTTTTCTCACCTAGGAGTGACAATCCGCCTTGGGCATTTTCTGAGTCTCTGCCATTCACTATTTTATTCTTTTCCTCTCCCAAAATCTCTAACTATTTCTCGCATTCTTATTAATCCATCAATCATATTGCCTTATTCCTACAGGGCATCTGTAGGAGTGACAGTGTTTTACTCTTTTTCTCTGACCTCTCTAAATTTGACTTTGTATATATTTTCGCGGATTATCGGGCCTTTTGATCTCAAACCGTCAAACATAAACTTATGATTGTTTCTATTTCTTAAATACTGACCGGCCTAATTTCCTGAATTTTGCGAAACTATTAGATTTTATTGGATAAGCTTCGAAATTTTACAAATTTTAAGAATATTTAATTAAAACGGCTGTCAGTTTTCGATCTTATCGAGCCCAATTTTACTTTGACCATTAGGTTTCGAAATCCCAAATTAAATTCTAACGGCTTCAAAACATCCCATATTTCAGACCTTATTGAGCATGAATGATTCAGGAAACAATTTCGATGCTATCAATCCCAATTAACCCAAATGGCCTAATACCATACTTGGGATGTTTGAATTTCTGACTAGATCACGAAAAAAGAAGCAGAAGCCAAGATAATGACTCATAGAATAAAACGATCTCGTATTCCTTGGGGAGGTTCATTAAATCCACGACAATTCTGCGCATCGCCGAGAAACCAGCGTAATTCGACGCGATTTCACGACCATATTTATTGTTCTAATCCATCTGTTCTGTGGTTTATTCATTTTTACGCATTTTTCTTCCTTTCACCCTCTCGCTTTTTCTTTCTCTCCCTCTTTTGCTTCCCTATTCTCTCTTCCCTTCCTGCACTCTCGCCAACCCTTCTCATATTGCCTACAGCAAAAGAGAGCTGCGCTGGACTTCTCGCCGTTACAATTTTGCTGTGTTCCGCCTTTTTGTCAGCGCCACTTTCATATTTTTTACTTTATGTCAGTCGGTTTTCAAATCTTATTCTTCATTATGGGGTTAGAGATGTGTAAAGTCGTCTGGAATTCAAATTTCGAGCTACTCGAACTTCCGTTCAGCTACAAGTAAGGAGTGCGTTCGGTCATCAGAAAATTCCACTCTCTAAAATCTCTTGTTATTCATTGCTATTTTTCTTTTCTACGTCTCTTCCTCTCTAAAATTGCATACTATTTCCTATTTCTCTGTTTCTTTCCCTTCTCGTTGATTGCGACTCGACTATCTCCTTCCAACTATTGCATTAAGCCGCCATTGGGTTTGAAGACGTGCCTTCATTCTCGCGGGGGCCAACTCAGTTTCCTTAAATTTAGACTCAAATTCTTTCTTCTTTTCTCTCTTTCTCTCCCCTTCCTTCTTTTCCTTTCTCACTTTCTCTTTCTATTTTTCTCTCTCTCTCTCCCTCTCCTATTTTAACCCTAACTTCTTGTTAAGAAAGCTTTTTCGTGTGAGTTCAATAGAGTTACTCCTCTACTATTACTTTATTGTTGCTTCATCATTACGCGTCGAATTCTTAGTGCTGTATATCCGATCTTGGTTTCCTACTCCATCCTTAACCATTTCATTGGATACCCAAAATTCTGAGATTGTACCCTTTTGTCTTCGGGCTCTAAGCGGATATAGCGGATTTTCGAGACCGTTAATCTGACCCAAAAATGTCTAGGGTCTCTCGATTTCTCTTATCTCTAGCCTAGGGAGGTCGGCTTCTTGAAAGGTGGGACTCATAAAAGAGCGAAAGGGCGTAGCCTATCCCAGCCTTACCATTCGAGCCTAGGTGAATAGTGTTTGTCCTCAAAGGCTATGTCTTCGTCTTTGTATCTTATCTTCTCTCTTATTACCAAACTATTCCTTCCCGTATAAAACATTGATGCATTGATGATTCCATTGGCATTTTGACAGTTTTACCTATCACTCGGATATGCAATGTTGTATTTCAAATGAACTAATTCCCTATCTTTAATCATAAAGACATTCTCTTTATTGTTTTGTTTCTTCGAAATTTCTTTTTCCTGCAAAAACTCTTCTTTAATTTCGAATTTTGCATGGGCTTTACAAAAATTCGAAAAGCCGCCGCAAGTTTTCGTTTGTCGGTTGGCGAATTTCGATTTTTGTTTAAAAAATGCAAAAAGTTGTGAATTCCAATCTCGGTGTTACCCTTTGAAGTGACCGCTATTAAAATCTCTACACCTTGTCTCTTCTACCCGACTTTTTACCTTATAAAATTTGCCTGGAATGTCAAGTTTCTCGGCGTTCATTGATACAAATCTACAGCAACTTTCTCGAGATTTTTAATGCGTAAATTCGGAGGCTTTATCGTTTTATATCTACAAAGGGCGTAGCCTTATAAAGTTCTTAGGAGTCATTGGTAAGAAGGTTCACTCATTCTTTTGGAAACGGAATTGCATTAGGGTAGTTTATAGCTTTGAGGTTCAAATTGATGCGTTTGTACATTTATATAGTAACTTTTAAGATTTTATCTTTATTAGTGGGAGTTTTCAGTGTTGAAAAAATTAGCCTTCAACGAAATTTTAAGCCTCATCATATCATTGGCATATCTTCATACATGATTATGCTTATCACTTCTTTTCCCCATCACTTTATCAATTATCTTTTTCAACATTCCTCGTCTTTTCATCTCTTTGAATCCTCTAGTCTTTTCGCATTTTCCCTTGTCACAATCCCTTCTTCGCACCTTTCAATCATTTTCATTCGGCCAACCTCAAGCTGATATTTTATTTTCTTCATATTCCTTGATTACATCATGCGAAGAGTATCGATTTTCGAGGATTTTTTCAAATAGTTAAATCTTCTTTTCCGCAATTTAGAGATTTTTTAATATCATTTTAATCAAAACTTTTAAATGAATATTCGCAAACATTCCTTCTGATTAATTTTCCGTTGAAATCGCAATTTTTGGGTAACAACTTTAAACCCTATAAATTTCATTTCAGATCCTCAAGATCTCCAGAATAAATGGATCCGGGTAACGGCCC
>LIAE01010349.1:57643-71030 GCA_002287525.1 Diploscapter pachys
AACATGGTAATTTTTGAAAAATGAATAAGTTTAAAAATAATGCATAACTTTTCAAGATTCTTGAAATTATTAGTGAGTGCTGTCATAGTTTGCTTTACAAATTGAGATAAAATTTTCAGAGGAGCCCGAAACATATCGCACCTCGCATTTGCTGATCTTCCTCTCGCTATATGCTTTTCGTACGGGTACAAACACGCTGGAAGGTAGTTTTTGCAAGAAAAAATTCAAGCTGTATCCTACTACCGCTAAGCCAAATGATCATTCAGGTGGGAGGAGTCGTTTGGCACTGATAGACTTGGGGATTGGAGAAAGGAATTCGATGAAGGGCGACTTGACAATGCCTGCGATCGGCGGGATCCTGCTAGCTCTTTGCCAAGGACAGAAATACATTCCGGCGAGGTATAGTTTATTTTCAGTCAATTATTAGGTGGCCATATGGTTCAGTTGATAAAGAGCACTGCTTTTGGAGTGAAGAGAGTGGGAGTTTAAACCTTACTGGGAAAATAGTTTTCGCAAAAATATTTCTTACTTAAAAATTCCAAATTACAACGTAAATCGTTTTTCGCGTCGGCGTCCTTTGAAGTCTAAATTCTGGGGGAATTTTTGCGTCTGCCTCTAAGCCTTTCACCTTTGCAGGAGTTTAGGTTAGGTAAAGAGATAGAAAAATTCTGAGAGAGGTTAGGGAAAGAGAAATGAGAGGGATTAGAATAATAAGTCAATGAATAGCGTGCGGTGTGTTTTGGGCGAGATTTTTGGAATTGGAAGGACCTTCGGGTTATTGGAAAAGGGACCACTTTTCTTGTGGTCAAGAAATGTTGAAACTTATTTTTAATTGCTGAGATGAACTTCTGGGAACTAAGTAAGTTTTCGTCTCTTCAATGGTTAAGAATTTTGGAATCTCATGTAGTTTTCAATGCCCTATGACTCTATGCAATCTTCGATATTGAGTAGGAATTTGAATACTTTTCAGTAAGGAAGTCTTGAATTATAGCAAAATCTTTATTTTTGTTTCTAACTATGACTCATATTCAAGGTGACATTAAAATTCGCCACTTTTCGTGTGTATTCTCTTGTTATCCCAGGAGAGACTTTTCTTGATGCCAAATTTGTCACTTTTTATAAGTTGGCCTTCTTCTTTGTGAATTTGCAAAGCCGCCTGCGATACGACACAAAAACTGATGAATTACCGTTTGAAGAAATTATTCAATCGCGAGAAATAGCATGGGAATTGATGAGAGGGGAAGAGAGAGAAACACCCATGTTTGGTGAAAATCGCTGTGGTAAAGGGAGAGAAAGAGGGACGTATCAAATCCCCTGAGGTATATGAAATCTTGTGGCTCTTTCGAATGAATTCTTGTTTCTTTCTTCTTACTTTTTGGCACATATTCCAAAGAATTGGTTGGTCAATAGAAAGGACATGACAAGAAGTTGGGGGATTTAAAATTTTATTAATTTTTAGTTAATTTACAATAAATTGTTGTCCCAGAATGACCATTGTAAACAAATCAAAACTTCAGTTTAGAAGTTCGAAAACATTTAAATTAAATATAGCATTGAAGAAGTATCTAAAAATTCAAGATTCAGAGAGAACGCCCTATCTCTGTTGCTGAAGTACAGCCTGTCCACGGCCAGACTCTCGCAGTTCCTTTTCTCGTTCGGAGAAAAACAGGACGACAACGAGAATATCGTTCAATTGGCCAGCAAGCTGTCAAGAACCAAGAAAGCCGCTAACAATTTGGCACTGAAACGGGAAAAGGTATATTATATGCTAATTTTAGTAAAGTATTGAGATTTGTACATTTCCTGCAGATTATTTTAACTTTGAAACGGGAACAGATAAATTTATTACCTAAATAAAAATAGTTTAGCCCATATAAAAATAGGTTTCGAAATTATGAGAAACCCTGTAGCTATATTATATGATTCAAGCAATATTTAGAGACGTTAAATGATTTTATATCCATCCTTTAATTTGTTCCTCATTATTACACCATGCACCTTTGAACTGCTGCAAAAATATTTCCATGCACAAAGTTCAAGGGGTACTTGAATTATTTCGGCTTTAAGAGTGCTTAGAAAATTATTTCTGGTCCAGACTTTTACATTTTATAGTTGTTTACTTTATTTATCCTTTATTGGAGATCATTATGGTCCAATTAGAACTAGAATAGTCCATATCATTCTTCTTTTCATTGGTACCACCCTCGGTGGGACACTAATTGGGACTCGTTAGAATGAAATAAGAGAAAGGATGCAGTCGAGGAGAGCCACTCTATAAACAACCATATTATCTATGTTGCAAAATTGAGCGTATTTTAAATCGAAGAATATCAATTTGAATTCATTAGGCTTTTGTATCGGATAAAATATCATTATAAAACTCAAAATTCACGATTTTATAACATAAAATCTATTTCGAAATTATCAACCTTTCAATGAAAATCATTTTTTATTGTTACAGCTTATGCAGCTATGAATATCATTATTAAACTTGAAAAAACTCTTGATTTCACAGACTGATATCTGCATATGCTTTAAAATAATTGAACTTTCAGAGAGAATAATCTATCGCATTTTATTTTCTTTGCAGTCCGCATTAAATATATTCGATACAATTTTCTCTAAATCTCTATATTCTTTAAATTTCAGCCCTCATCCGACGGCGCATCCGTTTCTTCTAACGAACGACGGCGTCGGGAACTCGAATCGGGGTCTGAGTTTTCTGCGCCTGAAACCGTCATTTTCCTCGGACCATCCGGTGGAAGTTCCTCCGAGAAAAGCGGCACTCCACTTCAAACTCCAAGGTAAAAATGGAAGCTTCTTTGGAGTTAACAATTTATCTTCAGGACGTTGCGAAGGACAACTTCCAGTGGTCTGAGCGGAGTTTCAATACCTTCGTCGGCAAGAAGCCCAAGTGCTAATTCGACGAGAGTAAGAGTTATTTTTTATATTATTCAACTGGCATGATGGGCCATATACTAGCATCATTAAATACCCTATTTTCTATCAATTTTTTTTAATTCTACAATTTTTGCTAAAATATTCGCTCTATGCGTAATTCAATCCACAGGCTTTTCCACAATTACCTCTTATTTTCACGAATAATTGTACACCTTAGGCAGACGAATTCAATAAGAATAAAAAATTCCACCTATAATTTTTGTGACATATCCTTTTTCATAGAATATTCACGTTTGCATAATTTAATCCTCAAACTTTTCATCGTTGCATTTATTTGTTTATGTATCATATCGTTTTCCTCTATTCTTTCTCTCTCATTATATGCCGTGGCTCATGATTTATCTAGAGAATGCGCTATGCGAAATACACTAACAGAGTACAACAGAAGAGGGAAAATAGTGTCGAGAAAAGATAGAGAAAAAGCTTAAATAGTATACACCTCGTAAAGGGGCGTATAAAAGGCATATCGGGTACCAGAATTTTTGGATAGCTTAGAATTTTTTCTTACCTAATTCTATTCGTATAAAAAACTTCTGGTGTAAATTTTAATTGATTGCCTAACAAATCATAGACTAAACGTACAATAATCTTCGGCAAACTCTAATTATTTTGAAACATAATTCCTTCAAAATTGATTAATACCGAAAATCCGGATATTCTGAAAAATCTTTCTTTTCGCGCATTTTTTCTTCTTCTTACTCTGCCCCATCATAATTCAATCAGATGATTGACAAATAGAGTATGCGTTGCGATTTTGGCGATTTCTTGCAACATTTATTGCTCGATTCTTACCATCCTATTATTCCTCGTTTATGGAAGGGTTATTTCCTGGGAATCATTATTTTCTTATCGATTTCCTTAATTTTCATATTTTCAGCTAACCGGAACTTCTGACAGTTCAATTCGGACTTGTACGGGATCAATTCCGCCCATGCTCAAGGTAGGTTTTCAGAAAAATTCGAAGTTTCTTTTTGATCATACGAGAATTTGTTTGTTTCAGCTGTCTACAAATATTCAAAGTTTAACCAACATTACTAAATTTAGCAAAAGCGTAGTTTTTTGGTAAAAAATGAAATTTTCAGGACCACACCCCATTTTTATCTCCGACCTTAAAACTTTACGATGACCTTTGCTCACCACCCTCTACCTCAGCCACCAACATGACATATCCAGACATGACCGCTTTCGGGGGGAAATCGAATCAGGACAGAGACGATTTCGGCATCACGATTGCCTCTCCGAAGAAGAGCAAAAATAGGTTAGTTTTTCAGGATTTTTATTTTCATTTTTAAATCGAGCTGATATGAAAAAGCTTTGAAAACTAGATTGCTTCTTTGATTCTCTGAAAATATTCTTTTTCTAAAATTGTTTTAATAGGGAAACGCGAGATTTTGTCTTCCTTTCTAAATTGAATTTGATAGGGAAATGCTTGGAAATTTAAAGTTTTCATATCTTTAATTTCGACTTCCTGAAAATATTTTGAGTACAATAAATCTCGGGTCATGATATCCAATCCATCATTTCTTCATTATCTCTAATAGCTGCAATACGAAAACTCCAACGCTAATAAATCAAAACAAAAAACGTGGGGTCCGGAAAATGATTAAATGATAAGCCAAATGACTCTTGATTTACAAATTTTTCACCTAATGCTGAAGAATGGGTGCTCAAAATGTCTGGGATATCAAAAACGAGCTCAAACGGAAGCGATTTTTGCAGATGAATGATAAGATAATGGATGATAAGAAAGAAAAACGAGAGGGAAGAAACTGTGTGATTTGAACTTTTAGAAGTTGGCCAGAAAACCGCAGGTTTATCTATAAACACGGTGATTTTTTAAACTATTAATTTTGTAAATGTGCGCTTAAATAGCTGAAATTTATTTAAAGTTGTGAAACGTACCAGGTTTAGGTATAATTGATATTTTTCGTTATAAGATTTCGACTCTACGAATTAGCTATGACTTTTTTCTTAAAATCCATGCTCTAGTTCGAAACATAACCACGCATTTTTCATATTTCTTAACACATTCACAAAAAAAATTCCGATGTAATGTCGCGCTTGTAAAAGGATCTTCACTTATTTATATTTTCATATTTACGAATATGTTCTACATTTTCTCAAATCAATTTTCAATTATTAGCACCAACAAACATAGATTATATCAGCAAAATATGCATTACTTTATCTCAGATCAAATTTTGTTACTGATTCGCTAAAACATGTTTTAATTCTAAAAATCTCTAATTCTGCCAAGAAAACTCTGATCTCACAAAATCTGTTTTTATCTCGAGATTTTTTGACTCTCACGTTCATAAAGTCGTCTATACTCAATTGTTTATTCCTTTGTTTTGTCCCGACTCTGGTCTTTTATCTTTTTATCACCGGCCATTCCGAAGGGTTAATGGGAATTTCGTCCTAAATTTATGGGGTCCGAAATTTATGCGCAAAACAGTTGTCTCTTAGAGAGTAGTGAAATTGCTATTGAAAGAGTTCGAAAATGGCGAAATAGTACCTGAAATTGAGAGTAAAAAGAACTACTATCAAAGAGAAGAGTGCTGAATTTTAAGAGACGAAAAGAAGCGATAAGATCTGCCAATTCTCACACTGGAATTCGTCTGATTATCATCCGTTATCTTTTTTCTTTTCTCCATTCTATTTCCATTTCTTTCTTTCTCTGACTCCTATCATTTTATCGCTCTATCTCGATTACGCTTTTTGCTACTCTATCTGATTTCAAATCCAAAGCTCAAACTACTTTATATCCCCCTGGCCTAAATTCAAACTTGCCTAGAACTTTACCTATGCCATCTATTTCTGTATTCACAGAAAATCTATTTTCCAAGCTTTTTCCTATACAGCCTATTAAATCAACCAGCAATGAGTTGATTTTAGTGATAAAATACGCGATTCAGCGTTCTTTGTGAGTAAAATTTTAAAAGAATAAAAATGATCGATTTTTAATTTTCAGGTATAACTTGGACGACGGTAAACGGCAGGCGATCATCAATTGGATGGAAAATTGCGACCCTCCTCTCAACGAAAATGAGTTCTATTTGGACGAGAAAAGGGTAATTAACTTTGATAATTAGTTAATTTGCTATGATCTAAAGAAGAAACCGATTGTCTTATTATTTCAACCACATTTAATTTTCTTAAAACTTATGTTCTATTTAAAATTCTATAATTACCCTAGTTATCACTTTTCTTACTTAGTTAATTCAATCTAGGAATGCGGAATTCTGACGTATCCTCTGGAAGACATAATCGAGCAGGAGGAGGAGTCGAGTCGGACCAACAGTACGAGTAAATCCAAGCGCGATCATCCACTGAGGATCCTCAGCAAGGAGTGTCTCGAGAAGGTCGACAGTCTAGATACGATGCAGGTACGGGAATTGGAGAATTTTGGTTATTTATTTTTTGAATACCTCTGCAAAATGACTATATTCAGAATATTTCAAATTCTGGCTGTTTAGATTTTCCTGAATCTTATATAATTTTGATGCTGAAAATAGATCTTTTTCCTAATTTGTGAAGCCAAAAATTATTATTATTGAGATTTCATGGTGATATCCATGTTTCTGAAGCATTACGAACATTTTAATATATTCCTTCAAAATGCATAAATTTAAAGGAAATATATGAAATTCGATAGCGTACATTTCCACCCTCGCAATTCTTATCACTTTATCTTATCTTGTCTTTATCTCCGAATTCTGCGCTGATAGCTCAATTCTGCAAGGAGAAATGTGACAGTTGGGTGTAAAATTCGAGGATTTTACGGGAGGAAAGAATTCGAAGAATTTGAGAGATGAAAGATGAAAGGATCAGATCTGGATATACAATAGATTATTTTGATATTTTTGGAATATAGAAGATTACTGGTCAATCACGAAACTATTCATTAAACATTTACAAAAAGTCCCAAAATTTTTGACTAATTATTTTTCTATGAACCAAATCTATTATTTTGAAGAAAAGTTTTCTCCAAATCTTCATGTTTGCTGAATCCTACATTAAGGCTTCAAAATTTTCTACATATATTTCACCACACACATCAACTCACTGGTCATGCAAAACTTTTCAAAAACTACATCTTTTCTGCACCTAAATGAAAGATCAAAATTTCTCGTATGATAGCCAAAACCTTCATTCTCGAGCTCCAAGTTCTTGCAATCAATTAGATTCTTCTCATTGAAAGAATGTCTGATCGAAGTAAATTTCACCTGACAAATGGATTTATCCACTTATCTTTTATCATTTGTAAAGTTCAAATGTTTTCGACCAGTCTGTGAAAAAGTGGCATTTAATCTTTGCACACAACACTAGAACATAGCTAAAATTTAAAGAAAAAATCAAAACTTTTGTTTTGTCCTTAATCTAGGAAGTGCAATGTAGTGCACGATTAGGTTTCTACTAGACAGAAAAATAGCACATGAAAAAATAAAGACTGGTCTAAGGTCGCTTTTTCTATTTTCTACCTATAGGGTCTTGGTTCAAGAATAAAAAATGAAATTTCAGGAGACCCTGGAAGAATTCACTCGAGTCGACGATGAAGAGACCAAAATGCAAGAGGCATTGGAGAGGGCGTTAGAAGCGGCAACGGTGTCGATATCTTCATTACGATCACACGAAATCCTCACGAAGCTGAATGGAGACCTTAGTCAGGTAATTAAGTTATTTTAATTGGAGTAATTAAGTCATAAATAAGTTATAAACTATTTAAAAGCTGAAAAAAGATATTTTGGTTAGGTTTTAAAATTTTTCAATCTCGGGGAAATGATATACTTCGATACTACGATGAAATAGGGAGATTATATAAAACTAACAGTTGAAAATGTTTCAAAAATTTCATAAGATTTTCAAACTTTTTGAAATGTTATTTTATACTAATTCCCATTAATTATATCTACATGCTTAGTCTTTTAAACTACCAAATTTTTGCTATAAAGTATTGCATCAAGTATCAAATAGCAAAAGAAACAAAATAATACCTCAGCATTATTTGCATAGAATTGCATATTAGATGAGATGTAAAGGGGCCCGATTTCCGCTATGCGAAATGTATGCACAGCTTTTTGCAGTACTACATATTTGTCAATAGGTAAATTCGCCGCTAGCTTGAGGGAATTTCTTTCGATCTCTTGAATTTTAGGGATATTTCATTTTGTACCATGCAACTGTGCATACAATAAAATAGGAGACAGTATTAGCTTACAATTAATAAACAAACTCGGAAATTTCAAGTCTTGATATGTTGCTGAAATTTATGGGAGAAATTTGGAGCAAAAATTTTGAATCGTATTTGGAAGTCGCTTCAAGATATTAGTTTAGAAATTAATAGAAAAGATAAGAAAACACAATTCCAAGAAGAAATAATATCCAAAAAATAAATCAACTAAGAATGAATTCGAAAATTTCAGGAAATGACAAACACGATTTCCGTCACAGCGACTACCGGTACCCCTTCCGAGACGGATATGTACAGGCGAGCCAGCCATCTGGAGGAGTATGCCATGCAGAGAGCTCGGGTAGGTTCAGTAATTTAGAACTATTAAATTTATTTATTTATAATCGTGTAAATTATTGTTTTAGTCGCTTTTTGTAAAATCGAATTAGACGTTTCAACAATTTTACTTGATTAGTAGAGTCTCCAGATAGTCATTTTTTATGATTGAAGACTCATAAGTTTCGACGATTAATTACTCTGAAATTTTGTCAACGAGGTTCAATATCATAAGAGTTATCTTATCAAAAACTCACTCTATTTTTTCTTCAGATTTGTTTATCAATTTTCGGACTTTCAAATTTGCCAAACTTTCAAACGTTTTAAAAATTTCCGACATTTTCTCAAATTTTGAATCAGCTCTCAAAATTTGCGGTTGACACGTCCTCAGTGTAAAACTCGTAGCCACATGATAAAAGATAGACTCGAAAAACAGGTTGGAATTTTCGTGACCTCACATAAATGACAGTCACTTGTCACTAAATGATAATCCTCCCTCTATGCTGAAATATGGGCTCAAATATCCGGCTGGAATGATTTTCGAAATTGTCATTTTTTAACAAAAGCGATTTGTGAGTTCTTATGATCCGATATGATGAGGGGGATCATCTTCCGTTTGCAGCAGAGAAATAGAAAATGAGAACTAGTATGAAAAAATGAGAGAAGAGGAAGTGGGAAAAATATTTTCTAGAGAGAAAAGTTTTGAAACGACAAAAATAAAAGTGATAGACACCATTTTTGAGAGAGAGAGAGAGAGAGAGTCAGAGAAGAATGATCAGAGATAACCTTTAATGTAGAGAGGTTAGAGAAAAGTCGCTTTCTGCAATTTCTACTTGAGCCGGCAGTGAATTTGACGGATCGGCATTTTCAAGAAAAACCCGAACTAGACGGTCAGAAAACTCTCTTCCTATACTTTATCATAGAGAGCAAAAGTCGCCTGATACATTTTGAAGTTACCTGTGAATCTAGACATTAGAGAATATCCATCAGCTAATGACGAAGAATGGGGCGCAAAGAGGCGGCTGGCATAGCGTTTTTACCTACTGCTTTGAAACGAGTCAACGCACATAACAGATTGATCCTAGACGAGTGGGGCAAGAGTAGAGAGAGAATTTCCGACCTCCGGTAGAAAGCCCAAAGAGTTTTCTACTTTCTAAAATTTATCAAGTGCCTATTTATTTGGAAAAAAGTCCTGCTGAATTTTAATATTCATAAGTATAAATCAATCCCCTGCTATTGCAAAATTCCGTATTCCTTATACATTTCTATTCGAATGAAACCTACTTCCAAAAGTTTCTAGAAAAGGATTTTATTGAAACTCCTAAAACTCGGCTAATTTTTTTAAAATGCCGAACCTATCCAAGAAACTCCCGAAAAAGAAGCGGACATCGCTTGAATCGATCGATTTTCGAACCCCACCCTCCGGGGAAATTCTGCTAATCAAGGTAAAGTTGGGGAACTAAAAAGCTCGAAACGGATTTATTGATGAATTTCTTTTGTCTGTTATCGATTTTTTCCATTCCTCTAATCTCCTAATTCATAAATTCGACGTCAGGTCCAGCTGATGTGACAAATTTAGAAAGCCAAATTGATTTTTAAACTAGCTTCAATCTATCTGAATTTCGAAATTTCAGGAGATGGAACAGAAATCGAAAAAGAAGAGCCGGCTGGGTCTAAACTGTTGTCAAGCCTCGATGGCGAGCTCGACGAGCACCGCACCAAACGACTGCAGTCAGAGGGATGAGATTAGGTATTTAGATCTTTAGATATCTTGATTTTAGGTATCCTTTAATTGAAGTATCCTTATTACTAGTTTTATTTTTTAATGTTTCAAATTCTTCACCCCATTTCAAAAATTTCATAACCGATACTCCTGTATAACGACCGGTTTATTCTAATAATGCAAAGATTGCATTCTACAATATTCTATGAAATTTATGATTTTCAGCGCCTGTACGGTCGAAAAATCTGACGACGACAGAAGGAAAGAAGATCTTCGTCGAAGGAGGGAGGCTCTGAAGTTGGAAGAATTCGAGATCAAGCGGGAGAAGCGGATACTCAAAAAGGAGTTGGAAGAAAAACCCAGCCTCGCCAAACAAGTCACCCTCCAGTTGCACCAATTGGCGATGCCATCTAAAAGGTGGACTGATGAAAAATTAATCTTTTATCCAAAACCTGTAACGAGCGTTTATCAATTTTCACTATTCTGATCGAAGCAAGTAGAACCTTGAAACCTATAAAGTTTTTAGATGATAGATACTATGGAAATTTTTAGACAAGTTATTGAAAAAAAAACATGTTTTAAGGATTCACAAAACTTGAGATTTCGATAGTTAATATATAGTGGACATATCTCTTATCGCCTATAAAATTAGATAAATCTTTTAGTCATCGCCCCCGGATAACCTCCGACTCCCTTCCTACCACTCCGACGCACAGTCACCGGAAGATGGGCTCCGCGTCGCCTCAGAGGTAGGCATCTCTTTAAGCTGTCTTTAAAAGTCCAGAAATTAAGACCGCACTACACCTCTCCCGTTCACCAGTCTCATCAAAGTCTACCTCGGCATTCGAAAATCGCCTCTTCGAATAATCAAACACAAAATGGCTCGGTGTCCCATAAGCAACGGCAGGACGGAAGCAGTAGTAGGAAAACGAGGTTTGAAATTTTGATCGAATTTCTATGAACCTATGAATATACAAAATGACATTGTCAATTTGTTCACTATTTTTCTCTACTCTGACCACGTTTTTTTCCTATCGTTAGCTTTAGCTCCCCCATCATCATGACCTCATTTATTTTCAAAATTGTCGTATTTTTAATGGAAAAAAAAACAATTTCAGCCGAACCCGTCAGGAAAAGTCGGAGAAGAGAGATCATCGAGACAGGGAACGGCGTCCTTCGCTACCGAAGGACCAAAGGTCCGTTCCAGTCGACGACATGCCGATCAGATCGCCGTATGCTAAGGTAAAGGCTTTTTTTTTATTTTCAATCAAATCAAGAGCTGCAGCTATCAATGAATTATAATGGAAGATCTAATTCTTTCTACTGGTTTTGTTTGAAGCATGTTAAAAATTTAGACAATTATATTATAATATTTTGCATAATCATATTTATTATTATTGCCTTAGAAAAAATGAGAAGGGCCACTTATTGAAGAAGACCATCCTTCATTTTCCTATATTTTTATTGCAACATATTCAATTTCTCTAAATTCACTAGAAAATAGAATAATGATGCAATCCCATAGAATGAGAGAATTCCGTTAATGAACTTTCTCTTCTCTGTCATCGACTCCATGATTATGCGCGTTACCCATTTCCTTCGTCTTCCTATTTCTTAACCCAGCCCCTTGAGCTTCAATCCCTTACTCAGCGAAGAAGATACAATTGGGTAATTCGATTTTGGCATCATCACGTTTCGAGAAATGCACCAAATTAACCCCCAACAGAAACATGCCATCGTTTCAAAAATTTTAGGGATTTGGAAATTTAGATTTTCGGATAAGGTTCAAATTTTTAAATCACGATGATATAAAATGGCTCAATAATTCGACTAAGGGTTTGTAGGATCCAATATTTAAAATAGAAGATCTAAATTTTATTGAGTGCGTTCATTTACACTCTTTGTTATAAAATTTTAAAAGTAATAGAATAAATCCTAAAAGATAATTTACAGATGACGTCGCCTAAACAATCCGCTGGCACTTCTTCTGGTCGCGGCTCGGAAGACAACTCGTCGTCTTTGGTGAAATGCAAACGGCAATCGTATTCTGCTTCATCTGGCTATGAATCCGATCCCTATTCGAGGATAGAGAAGATGGGAGCCGCGTTGGACAAGGTAAAGAGTAGCTTAGTTAAAGATAGAAATTTTCAAATTAAAATATGTCAGAATGGTAGCACAGCAAATTGATATCATTGATGCTATCGTATCTTATGAAACATTTTGAAACAAATTTGAATTTCTGCAATTTTTATATGATATTCACGCGTAAGTATGCAATCTAAAACTACCTCATTCAGTTAGCTTCAATCTTGCAACCCTTGAGAAATATTATAAAAATTTAACTTCAGAAGATGTCTTTGAATCGCGAAGTTGAACTTCTGAAAGAGCGTCAACGGCGGTTGAAGATCGAATTGAAAGAAGCCAAGGAGCGGATCGGTCAAATTGAGGACGTCAAGTAATTTTTTATTTCTAAAAAAAATGTTTAATTTAATTTCAGAACCCTCGGTTTCCACCGCGTTCCAAACAACGTCAGTCCGACGACGCTAGCAGACGCTTTGGTCCAGGTAATTAGCCGATTAACTCCCCAATTATCTCCCAAAATTCAGCAATTATGCTAATTATCCCAATTAACTAGGGTAATCTGAATATCATATCGTGGGGTGATTCGTTAGATTATTGTCATTTCACTTTATATTTGTTAAAAGCTAGCTTTTCAAATATAATCTGAAAAACTGTCAATAATAGCACCATGCAAGACGCGTACTGTAATTGTAAAAAAAAATCAATTTTATCTCCTGCACCAAAATTAGACACCAATTTTGCACGAATTAGTTCCGTAAAACGACCCAAATGCACGAAAAGGTGATTAGGCTAATTATCGTAATTAGGAGGTAATGAACTTTTCTAATTATAAAATTTTAGGAAAACCGCATTCTGGAGAAGCGTCTGATCGCCTGTAGAAATCACACGATGCTGGTCACTACGTTCCTGTGAATATATTTAATTATCCGTCAATTATTATCTCTTAATTATCTCCTTAATCATCCAATTATCTCCACTGATGTATCGAGCTATCGAGCGACCTTATATTCTATTGTGAGTCTTCTGACTAAATTTTAAATTATATTATTCTTGATCCTTATAGAAGATTTACAATCCTTGTAAATAAATTTCAATCTCAATTCCAAATCTTGCCC
>LIAE01010349.1:71223-125656 GCA_002287525.1 Diploscapter pachys
TTAGAGAATCAGAAATCTTCATCAATTTGCGGCAAAAGTGTGCAAAAATGCTCGCGAAATGATTGGCATCTATTTTGCGTCTTTCCCAATGCTATTTCTCGAAATTTCCTCCTTTAAATCGCCATTTTTTAGTGATATTTTCACTAAGATTCGTCTTTTCCTCTCAAAAGTGCGCGATATGTCGTAATTTCGTGCGTCTTTCCGCAGCGAAATGTGTCAGTTGTCGTCACGGCCGGCAGTGGCTCCGAAGCACAAAAATTAGTAGTACGATGAGATGAACGCCCCCTGGACATTTTTTCGACACTTTTTGAAATTTCTGACTCATGTCAGGAGCAGCATTTTTGAGGTTTTCAAAAATCAGCACCAGCTTAGAGAGTGAATTATTGATGAATGACCCCTTCGTTCTTTCGCAGGCTCTAAATTTTAGGAGTAGGATTTTATCTTTTATTCTATTTAGTAAAATACGTTTTTAAAAATTCCTATTTTTTTAATGAAGATCAACCTTGAAAAAATTAGAAATTTCTCTTACTTCATTCATCCTCTATTGTTTCATCCTGACTAAAAAAAGTTGGGAACTCCCTAAAATGGTCATTTTTTCTATTGTTATGCTGCAAACCTCAAAAATCAGCAAGACTTTCATTGAAATATTCATGAATTGCTTGAAAGAAGATCATGCTTGACTATTGCAGCGCATGCGTAATAGCATAATGGAATAGAGTCCATTCTATTCGTTCATACTGTATTGTATTTGAAATATTTGAATCTCATTGTAAAAGTACACAACATCATACTCATCATTTTGCCATTCATTATTACAGCAATCATCAGTTTTCAGTACTTTTCATTTTCATTGCTCGAAAATCTGATTCAGCCCATTTGTTGGAATTTCTGTGTTTTGTTCAATTTATTGCTAAATAATAATAGGATTACTTTAGGTCGAGGTCATTAGGTTCATATAGTAAAACTTAGCTACTAAAAATAATTTTAATACCAAAAGAGTTATTTTCTGCAAATTTAAGCCATTGTCGAGAAGTTGGAACCTATTTCTTTCGCCTTTCCATTAAAAAGTAGGGCCGAATTCATCTTTTGTTTCGTTATCAAAGCTGTGACTTTGTAGTAGCATCATCAATCAAAACATTATTGTTCTTTGACGCATTGTGTCTCAAAAATTACGATCAACCATGGCATCTTTCGAAAATTCTGAATGACTTTTCAGAAATCGCGACACTTCTCTGACCGTTCTACGAGGAAATTAACCATGCCCAAAATAAAAATTCTAACTCTTGAACAAAAAATAAAAAATGACCGAATTTTCCAGTTTCAAAATCGAAATTTTTTACAATTTCATGAATGAATAAAACTATTCACTAGCGAATTATGGTTAGTGAGAGGTCTATATTTTAACTTTCATCAATATTTCTAGAAACCATTTTGATCACTAGTCCCCTAGGCTCATTTGTATTCAAAAAATGTCGATTCCCTCTATTTTGACAAGTTTTGCATAGGTACATTTGCCCGTAAATGCACTAGCATTTTATAAATCAACTTAAAGGTTTTGTTATTTTTCAGTCAGTCAA
Organism: Diploscapter pachys; assembly: GCA_002287525.1. Taxonomy (NCBI): domain Eukaryota; kingdom Metazoa; phylum Nematoda; class Chromadorea; order Rhabditida; family Rhabditidae; genus Diploscapter; species Diploscapter pachys. The sequence goes on from LIAE01010349.1 coordinate 72,801, forward strand.
TTTAATCACATTAAGGGCAGTTCGCGCTGTGACCTTTATGCAGATTTATAATTTATCGCAAACGTCTATATTGATTATATCATAGTTTATCAAAACCGCCTTGCAGTGAACTCCATCATTCTATAAAATTTCTTGTTATCCAAGATATTTTATGAATCCTATTTTGATTATTTCATACCTGATATCTAACAAAATTTTCAAATCTGCTAAAATTGGTTTCCTGTAAAATTCACCAGGCTTTGAGGGTAGAGAGTGTAGACAAGGGAGAGAAATAAGAAGAATAACCGGTGAATTTTACAGGAGGCCGTTAAAAGTTTGTTCAATGATCTAGAACCAGTTCGATGATTATCATTTCTCGAAATGCCAGATTATTTGTCTACAATCATAAACCCTATCCAAATTAATTTAAAGTTGTTGATAGATCAATCTTCAAACATTAAATTATTCATTTTTATTTAATTCCAAATAGTCTAACCTTCTTTAATGAATCATATTTCATTCACCTCCTCGAATGCTCTCCAATTTCATGTGATTAGCCAACTAGTAAGTAATAATCACTGCTCCTTAATTTGCTAATTTATATAGCAACAAAGTTCCCGAGTATTATTTGCACATTTTTAGATACCATTTTTCTCTTTTCATTAATTCGATTAAAAATTCTTGTCATATGTTCTAAAATTTAAAAATTCTTGACGATATTTCAAAATTTCGACAATAGGCGTACCTCTATTTTGTGCTTGGCTAGACTTAACTCATACCATAATGCATGCAAAGTATTCTTTATAAATTCTGCAATATGCTTCAATTTTTTTTAAGTCTGAAGGATATTTCATAATTGTCAACCTAGGTTCGCAGTTTGTTCTACATTGATATATCATAACTGAATATCATTTAATCTTAACATATATTTTGCGATATCTTATATTGCAACAAGAATTTTTTCCTGCATCTATATTATTGATATATTGTCAATGCTTATCAATCTCTGACTGATAATTGATCTTGCTGAGTTAATCTATCTTTTTCTCGAATTCCTTCCTCCTCGTTCAGGTAAGCAGGCTTTCAAATTTTTGCAGTGTATCGACCACATGTCACTAGATTCGAGATAAAATCGGGGCTCATATTTCGAAGGAGAGAAAGAATATTATCATTTTCTGGAAGTTTGAATCATATCTTATCAATAGTTATATTATTTTATTAATATATTTCGTATTTTAATCGTTTTGTTTTTCGATATTTTTATGCGTTTTTCTCTATATTTCTCTCACTTCAAGTTATCCTATCATCTTTTTCTGTGATTATTATGTGCTCGCAGTATCGCTTTACCTTGGCTTATCTTACGTCCGAGAAATGCCTTCCTGAAATTTGAAATTTCTTGCCATCGCCCCTTCAAAAATCCAGTTCTCAAAAATCGAATTCAGAAATGTTTCCAATTCTTCACCCTTAATTTTTTCGTCTCCCTAACCTACCATATTTTGCATGCCTAACAAGATTTATGAGTTCTTGTTTTCACTCATTTTATGTTTCGTACTCGAATTTTAACTCATCATTTTCATAGTCCTAATTTAAAATTGTCTAAAAACTGCTATAGCCTATATTTTACTGACTTTAAAATTAACTACGTTTGAATTCCTTTTCCGGAAAATGCTCTCAGATCATTCGCCGATACCGTCTCCTAAAATCTACTCTCCAGAGCCGGCAAATACCGCACCGTCCGACTTTATTTTCCCGGAGATCAAGAAGAAAGCGTCGTTGATTATCTCCCCGGATACCGACACTTCGATTTTATCACCACCGGGTTTGTTGATCAAAATAATCCGCTTTTATGAGCTTCAATTATTGTCTGTTAGAAAAAAAAACTGTTGAAAGTAATTTTTGCAAGGAATCCTAACCCACTAATTTTTGCGAAATCTATTTCAGCCGTGGGTAATGTCGACCAGAAAAGCACCTCTGTTTGTCCAGTCTCGCCCAACCCCAATCCAACTGAACCGTCACCAGCCGACATCGAAATCCAGCCAAGTCAGGCCCCATCCAAGATCACCGAACGCCCACCACCGTTCGAACAACTCCTGGTACAAAGTGCATGGTTCAGTGGTAGTGAGTTAGACGCTTCATTATTTGTTAGCCCAAGTTCAACACCCGCTACTAAAATAATATCATCAGTTTTTTCCACAATTTCGAGTGCTATTACTCACTGATTAGACTACGCAAAATAATGACGTGTGACGATACTTGTTTGAGGAGCTAAGTTCAATTTTACTCAAAAGTGCAATTGCTTTGTTTTTGTCTAATCTTTTATGGTAGAAAAGTGTTCTGTGTACTCTGGCTATTTTGGTGTTATTTTTAAAGGAAGTATTTTTGTTATATGTTTGCAAAAGTATTTGACGAGATTTATCAACCTATCAATTTACCATTGGCCGAAAGCCTAGGCGTAGTTTCTCATACCCCAAAGTTTGCTCATCATTTTTTCGAACCTATCTCATTTCACACTTTCGTCACCGCTTGATCTCATTCGTCATTATTTATCTAGACAAAGAGTAATAAAACCGTACTATATAAAACGGCTCCTAGAAAAAGACACCAGGACACCGGGACACCAGTTAGAAAAAGACACCACTTTTTTTATTTTCGTCTCTTGCTTTCTCATACTATTTCTTAGAAAGGGTGGTGTCTTTTTCTAACTGGTGTCCCGGTGTCCTGGTGTCTTTTTCTATGAGCCTATAAAACCTTGAATCAAAAATTTCCTTAAATCGAAAATATACTAACTTGATTTTTTCAGACTATGAATTTAGTCGATAAATTCCGGGTGAAATTCCATATCACTAATGACCTGGTCCGATCCGTCTTGGCCGAATTATTTTGCACCGGATTCTTACTGGTACGATTTCAAAATATTTTCAACAAATATCCTATGATCATAGTCTGATATTTTAACTTTAGAAAAATAATGATTTAGCGAATGATTTAACACGAGAAATCGGTCAAAATTTGATTAAATGGTTTATTTCAGTACGGTGGAACCGCAATCAATGCGCAATATATCCTATCTCAACGGAAACAGGACGAATGGGTCTGTGTGGCCATAGGATGGGGTCTCGTGCTTCTGTTCGCAGTTTTGATGGGATCAAGAATTTCTGGTAAATTTTGTCCATTTCTTTTGAAAATTGAATATTTTACTGCACCTAGAAGTTAGTACTCATAAACAAATATCTTTAAAAATTTGCATCTTTCATAGTTTACTATGTTACTAAATATTTGTCCATTGATTCTGAAGAAGAAAAAAAAGTTTCTTTGTTGAGTCGTACGAAGCGAATGCATAAAAATAAACTTATTTTATTTTAGGAGCCCACTTAAATCCGGCTGTTTCGTTCTTTCAACTGATTCAAGGCAAAATCAACGTGATTCGATTCATCGCCTACGTCATTGCGCAAAATATCGGCGCATTTTTCGGAGCTCTGACTACCTATGTCATTTATTACGGTACTTTTTTTTTTTTAATTTGATGGTCATAGTTTTAAAATTTAGATGCCATCAACAGTTTTGACAACTACACCCGATATGTCAGCGGACCGAAGGCAACGGCTCAGATTTTCGCGACATACCCTGCACCACATCTGAGTCTGTTTGGAAGCATTCTTGACCAGGTACCTAAAATACCGCATCAGCATTTTCATAATATTCCAAATAAACCTGATATCCCCTCAAGATCGCTGGTACGGCAGTTCTGTGCATGGGCATAGCGGCGATTACGGACAGACGCAACCGAGTTCCTCCGTTCATGCAACCGGCGTTTATTGGAGCTCTTCTTGCCGTGCTCGGCATGTTCATGGCCTACAATGCTGGTAAAACTATCACATTTAGAAAATTGAATTTTTGGGTATTCGGAAGTCTCGCAACTTAACGAAATACTGTGTAGGGTTAGGAGAGGATAGGGAAAAGTAGCGGAAACGATCTCTCTTGCATACTATCTCATAAAGTTACGAGATTGTGAGATTTTCTAATTAGCGATTTTTTATGTTTCAAAAGAATTGAAGTAAAATTGGAATAAACATCTAGTAATTCTCCGAGAACAAATGTTCACAATCTATTATCTAGAGAAAATTAAATAATTTCCAAATATCCAGGCTACGCAATCAACCCCGCCAGAGACTTTGCGCCTCGTCTATTCACCCTGTGCATGGGCTACGGCTGGCGAGTGTTCTCGTACCGCAACTACAAGTGGTTCTGGGTTCCGATCGTCTGTCCGATGCTTGGAGCGCTGATTGGGGCTTGGCTTTACGAGTTCTTCATCGGATTCCACATCCCCGACGATCCTGAGACCACCTACATTCATCGCGTAAGAAAATTTGTTAAAAATCGATAATAGGCGGTGAAAATAAAAAAAATAAAAACAAAAAATGCTACTTAATTAGTGCATTTTTATGAAATTGGGACGGAACCAGATATAGAGAATTGCAAGTTAAGTGCAGAGAGATATTTTTAGATCATTGACGACAGAAACCCCGACGGACAGTTGAGGGAAATTCATTTGGTCGAGACCAAACCGTAAGATTTTTTGTTGTCTCAGAAACCTATGAAATTTGTAATTTTAGTCACTCCGAGCACATTAAAGTCGGCAAAATCGAGTCCCCTGAACAGACCATCCCTACACAGTACAGAAATATGTAATTTCATCTCTAAGAACACGTAACAATTGGACATAAATTTGAAAAATAGAAAAAAAAACTAACCCGATTTTTACAAGTCTTCTTGTAGTGAATTTCTATTTCGAAATATTCAGTTTGTAAAATCTAGAATATTTCCGTTCAGATCTTCAAATATCTCATTTACGCGGTATTTTCTGTCAGAAAAATCCGCTAGACATAGAAAAATGGATGTTTCAATTCTCTAAAAATTGAACCGTCCATTTTTACCGTCAAATTACTTATCAACTACGAAGCTTTAATCACCTCTTTGAGAGATTTACTTTATTGTTTTTCTTCGAGTCTGTACATAATAAAGATTATTTGAAACTCGAAAAGTAAAAGTAAAAGTGAAAAATGACAATATAAACGTGATACGGAAAGATGGAGAAAAGCGATGAAATAGTGTTGGAGAAAAGTTTGGGAAGAAGAAGAGAAGCGACTAGAGAGTGCGGGATAAAAAGAGAACCAAAAGATGAAAGAAAGCGGCAAACGGCGCCTGAGGGGCTGTTTCTCTATTCCAATCCGCTACAGGCGCTCGTCTAACTGTCATTCTTCTAGTCAAATAAGGCAGTTTTCGTTTTTTCCTACGTGAAATTTTATTTCTTCTTGAGAAAGTACTGGATTTCTAGGACGAGTACCGAAATACAAGCTATTTTCAAGAGACTTTAATTCTAATTTTTGAATGCTGTCCATTTTAACCTGTATTTTCGTATTGGGCTTCCCGCCGTGGATAGCTGCTCAACAGGTAATAACTTTTCCTCTTTATATTTTCTCAGGCAAATGACCCGGGTCAATCAGATTATTACTAATTTTCTTTGATCGGGGATTTTTTGAAACCTATTCTTCAAAAATGTTGATTTTTGATATGGATATTCTGGATTCAAACAATCAAAACTTCGTTATTCAATTGCTAGGGAGTTCTTGAAATTTAGAGAGCTAGAAAATGGCGCGATTCATAGTGAAAAGAGCGAGGAGAAAGATAGAGACTATGCAAGTCAAAGATAGGAAGAAAATCGAGAAATAGTGCGGATTTCTTGGAGGAGAAAAAGAGTTAGGAGATTTAAGGATCGGCTTTTAAACCAGTCGGCTAAAGCCACTGTTGAGGATTGGAATTCTGACCCTCAAGCCATTTATCTCCAATCCCTCAAAAGGGAATTGTTCGTTGGAGAGGGAGTAATCTCGAAGGCGAGATAGCACGAAAAAACGAGAGACGAAAGGTAAAGAAGGGGAAGAAATAATGAAAATAGTCGAAAAGAAGAACGCGCGGTTTTGCATACTGTTAATCTATTCTGAAAAAGTGAAAAGTATAGTGAAATCTATATAACCTGTATTTTTGGGCAATTTTTCTGAATAGAAAATGTTTCCCTTGTTTCATTTGGTTTAAAGGTTGATAAAAATCAGCTGATGGTTGTTTTTATTAGTGATGGATGAAGAAGGTGAAAAACGACATGCATAGTCTTTCAAAAAGCTTTAAGATTGACGATATCGATGACGCAAGTTTAAAATATGGCATGTCGTAATAGGCGAAATGCGAAATGGAAAGTCCGCATGAAGCGTAATTTTGATTGATGAATCATTGAAGTTGTTGAGAAGATCTTTTGTTAGTTTTAGGCAGCTTTTCAAAAAAGAATTGATGGTTTATGAAGATATTAGAAGTTTTATTTTTTCAAAACACATTTAAAAGGAAATCTTTTTAAGGAAAGAGGAATATTTCAATTTCTAGTCATGAGAGCACTGAAAATGAATTAACTACCGCTACACCTACTTTTTGTGATAACATATTTCAACGCCTTAAAAATAAATGCTATGAAATTTTCAGATGAGCATGGAGCCATTTTTGAATTTCTTCCGGCCCGAAAGCATGAGTCGGATGGCCGAATTAGCTCAAGAATTATCTGGTCTGGCAGTGAAAAATGTAGCTGATAATGAGAGAGATATTATGTGAGTTGTCTACCTTTAGTCGTTTCAAAAAATCTTCTTAAATCAATAATTGCCTTATCTTTTCTGTCGCTTATCGATTATTTTCACTTTTTCTACCTGTGGCAAGTCTGCGCGCATCTGCCACACACTTTGCATCATTCTATTCTCTCCGTCTCTAATCACTCTTTGGACCAGTTTGTCTTTTTCCTTTCCCTCTCCTTTTTTGTGTGTATCCCTTTTCCATGACCGGATATGCAGGAATCACTACATAGTTTCTGCAAAAAGGGTGGATTTGGACAATTTCAAAATAATTTGCAGAAAGACAACAGAGCAGAAGAAAGATGTGAATTTGGCAAATTCCAGACCTTCGGAGGTTTTCGGTCAGAGTAAGGCGGCTTTCTTCTAATTCAGGGAGAAATAGTGGATTTTTCAGCAATTTCCGATCTCGCTTCCCAGTCTCGAAAAGCTTTCATCAGTGCCTTAACTCCGCTGGAGAAACCGGCCAATTTGAACCAAGTCACCGCGAAGACTGAGGAAAACGTTCTACCGAGTCGACAGCCTATATTCGGAGTACCGAGTGAGTCAGACTATAACTTACTAATAACATATCGTCAGAAGCAGACCTAGGGAGTATTTGATTCAAACTCAAAAAATACGGAGAGTACGTTATATACGAGCAAATTCATAGTTATGACTTTATCAAGCCCAGCAAGATTTTTTGAAAATTCAATACTAAGGATAAAAATTGTGAAGGAACTATGGGTACTAGGTCGCAAGAGCATCTCATTTAAGTCCTCTTTAGGTCTGGTTAGGAGAAACAACCACTGGAACAATTGTTGAATACGAAATTTTAGATGCATTTTTTAAACATAGTGTTTTTTAAACCAATTTTCAGCACAAAATGGTCAACCAATCAAAAGTCTCATTGCCTCAATTCCGAAGGATCCAAACGAGCGTGACGTCCTCGGTGTGCACGCCGTGAACTCCAGGTATTACCTGGATCACAAACGGTCTAAACCCTAGAGCTAGACTTCGCTTTGGGGTTAAAACGTCATGATCCATTGGCACTTTGAATCGATTGTTCAAGTTAACTCTGATTTTAAAACAACAATGAATTTGATTGCAGAAGAAGACCGAACGTTCGACCACTCTCTGAAACCTTGGTCTCGGAAGAAGAGTCGAACAACCTCGATCCTGTGAGAAGAGCTCCGGAAGCTGAGAATCCAAGTCCAATTCGGAAACAAAGGATCAATCAGCAGGATACGATTAAGAAATCTGTGAGAAACACATATTACAAATTTTAACACTATTTGCGGTGTTAGATTTTCTCTGAAACACAAAGTCAGAAATATTGAAACTGCGAATAACTTGAACGATAGAATACCCAATTATACGCAGGAATGCGTTCACAAAATGTTATTCTGTTAATGGTGTGATTATAAAATATTCTGACGAACGAACGGCCGAACGACAAAATTACATTCATCAACATTTTCAGACCCAATCAAACAACATGTTCGGTGGCCTTGAACAGAATCCCTTCTTCAAGCTCGCCGAATCATTTTTGAGGACTCCTCAAGAGAACTCGAACCCAGACAAGCACGCTGAGATTCCTCAATTCCAACTGAAGGACTTCATTCCTACCGCTGACAATAACTTCGGAATTCCTAAGGGAGAAGGTACTTCTTCACTCTATCCTTACTTGAACAAAGATATGATACGAGCAGAAACGTTCAATATGATCGAAACATCATTTAGTTCAACAATTTCAATTAGTCGCCGTCTAGAAATTCATGCCATTTCAAGTTATCAGTATTTCAGGATGTCTTCCCTTCATATCTGAAATGATGCAAGCCGCTTACGGTGACTGCGTCAAAGCCGCCGACGAGAAGACCTTCGATACCTGGGGCGATGAGCTTAGATCCGCTATTCTCACTGGGAAGATCGATCTGATGAAAGCAAGGTATTCAAACTATGATATTTTTAGAAAAGAAAAGATAGTAGAATCGTTGCATACGAAGTAGAATGTAAGATAAGGCTGTCCTTCTATCAAACTTCTTTTTATAATGTGTTACGATAAAATGAGTTTTGATATCGTTCTAATTCTGCTCATTGTAAACTTCACTTATTACTGACAAAGATTCCTCTTTCAAAGTGGGTGAAGTTTACAGTGAGCTCTCTAACTATGTTATCATAAATAAACATGATTAAAACCACCATGTTTAGCCAAGAAACGTGTAAACGTGGTGCGGAACGACAGCAATGTGGTGCCTTGAGAAAAGCCGTGTCGACTTGCGATGTGATGGGCAGTCTTCAAATTGGGTCTCAGTTGCAGAGAGCTATGAAGCGATGCGAGGAAATGGGAGGAATTATGGATCAGGTATTTTTGTGTGAAAATCAACCTGGAATTACCAAATTAAAATAATACAGATCAAGAGAGAATTTATATGGAACATACTTCAATATTCTTTTAGTCTAACTCAAATACTCTCGTTAGATCTGATTTTCTAGGAAATCCTTTGATAAATATGCAAATTTGAGATGAGATTTAAATGCATGTAAGAGAAAAGATATGAAATTTCATTCAATCTTATTAGTTTTCTTTATCGAAAAAAAATAATAATTCAGAACCCCCTCACCGTGCTGGAGCAACTGAATAGTCTAGTTGGCGGCGAGTTGACGCAAGGATTCTTGAACAAATTTTTAAGCCCTTCGAAATAATTTAATAATTTTTATGTATTTATTTCTTGTTTTAGAGAATCTCAATTAATAAATTTTAAGACAATTTATTCAACAGTCATCGAAAATTAACGAAAAACAATGTAACTTTTTCAAAATCTATTTACCTAATTTTTGAGTCTAAAAACAAATTGAGATCAGTCTTGTCGCTCAGTGATGCGCTAAAATAATATAAAATAACAAAATATTTTGGATGTAAGTACTTTGTTATCAAACGCTATTTCTTCCTTTTTTATCCCCTTTCCCATGTTATTTTGCCTTTGGAGCAAGGTACTAACTTTTGGTAACCATGTATTAGCAGAAATATTTTTAAAATAAAAAGGATATTTTTGAACTAACCCGAATTGCATTCGTCCTGACAATGTCCCAAGTGAGCGATCGGATGGGCTGGTATTTCGGGAGGCCGATGCCGAAAAACCGCATCTTGTTATCGCCGAGGTAGATCGACTGAAAGTTTGACAAAATGCTAAAAAAATAACTATTTTTAAAATTAGTCACGTCACTGTTAAAAATGTAGCCATCTTTGGCAAGATAGCATTGACAAGAGAATCTCCTCCTTCCACTACTTAGCTCAAAATTTCTACTTTTTGGTTATTATGTGAATATTTATACAAATTGAGTAAAAATAAAAATACTTAAATTTAAAAATATGTAATTATAATGAAGAAATTAAAAATATAAATTAATTTTAAAAAAAAAAACCTTCGGAATAATGAACTTATCGAACGCGGAGGTCCTGCAGAGCAGCGGTCCGTCGACCAAATCCACGAAATTGTCGACGCGGCAGATTTGAGACCTGAAAAATATTTGTAGGCTTCAATTGTTTTCCGATAAATTTCATTTTCTCTAATCGAGTGAATTTTGCAGACAATAAACTAGGAGAAAATCTCCTACCCCGTGGGAATACCGTACTCCTCAGCAATGTTGTCGGGAATGACGAGTTGTTGGAAGAAGGCGTTGCACGCGATCATGTCTCTCTTGATGAATAGGTTCAGCCGGTAGAGCTCTTCTGGAATTAAATTAATTTTTTTCTAACCTGAACATAAATTCAGATTGGGTAAAAATACTAATGAAACTATTTTACGGTTAACTTTTGAAACAGAATAAAATTTTAAAATAGGGGAAATTCAGATTGGGTAAAGCTAATGGTCTAAATTTTCAAATGTCTAAATTACCTGGACTCAGCTCCGGACCCGGCATATTTCCCACGTCCACGTAGAAGTAGCCGTCTTCCACTAAAAGTTGTTGTACGTTTTAAATGAATTCAAGTCAATTAATTTCGAATTTTCTAATGATTCGTTTTGCTGTAGTTTAGACTAATAGAATCTTACAAAATATAAGACCTCCAAAATAAATATGATTGAGAAAATTTATCGAGTAAGTTTCAAAAATTCAAAAGGTAATTCCATGTAGATTTGGAGGTAATTTATGTAAAAAAAAACCCATACCAACGGCCTTCCTTTCAAGAATTTCGGGCGGGTTTCGAAATCCGAGTTTGACAATCGCCGACAGAAAGAACGTCATCGAGCGCCAGATTATCTGGAAATTAAAATTAATTTGAAAAAATCAAGAAGAAAAACCGACTAAATTTTTTACTTTTTTCTATCAAAATCTTCAAATAAAAAATTTCAAAGTGCACCAAATAAAACTTTAAAATCTGTTTTCAAATAAAAAAGTTACCTAATCTAAATTTCCTTTCCGTTATTTCTAATGTTATTTAACTCTAAAAATACCTCATTAACCAACTCGACATGTTCCAGATTGGCAATTTCCACGAATTGCACATGGCACTTCTTGGTGAGTGGAGTGTTCATTCCGTAGACTAGCGCTTTCGAGTCCTGAATTAATGGTAAACTTGAAATGGCAAAATGACAATAACTATTCTTTTTCATAATTTTCCTTATTTTCACTTCCCCTATCCCTAACTGCAGGTCTTGTCATTGTCATTTCATCGCTTAGAAATTACCTCTATCAGCTCATCTCTGTCGTTGATGTCTCGAATGAAAGCGAACGCGGAACGCTCATGTAGATGGGAGTTCAGGTCTGGAAAATTATTTTTAATTTTTAAATAAGAATACTAATAACTGAAAAGTTCCTAACCAAATTTTGGAATGAGGGAGATGAATTAGGAAACAATGCGAAGAAGTATCAGAAAAATATTTTGTAAAAATTGAAACAAATAAGTTTGAATATTTTGTTCAATTAAGACAATACAAAATCTTACGCAGAGAACAATGATAGGAAGTGGACTGATTGCGGTTCATGACCATCGTCACGTCCTTCTCCGAGTTCAGCTGCTGCGTTCGGACCACCATTTTCTCGATCTGAAAAAGGATTTTTTGCAAAAAAAAAATAATCAAAGAATTTGAGCAACTGAGCGATGCTTACACTTTTGTCCGATCCATAGATTTTCTGCTTCAACTCCGCGAAGGATTCGATCGACGGAACGAATTTCTTCCTTTCCAAGGCGTCGAAATTTGTGACTGAATCTGAAATTTTATTTTGGATTTTTAAAAAAATAATTTAAAACTCCCTTTTCTAATATTATATAGATATAATTTTTCAAAATTTTACCTGCCGAACTCGCAAGTCCTCTTGAAAATCCCGCGTTGAACTGCGCTTTTTGAAAGGGCCTCAACCTCAGGAAGAATTTCATTTTCTGAAAAATAAATCAAATAATTTTAAAATAAAAAAAAACGAGAAATAAGGTAAAACATGGACTGCGTTTACGCTCGCGCATAGTGTAGTTAGATAATGGTGACTTGTAAATTCAAAATTTGTGCGTTTTTTTTATCGATTTTTCCTAAAATCAATCACTTCTATTGGTTTTTTTCTTTGCAAGAAATCAATATAAATTCTGCGCGCCTTGATTTTTGTAGATTGTACCTCTGTGCAAACAACTCTTTGACCTTTTACAGACTTTACCTGCAAGAGTGCTACGTCATCTTTTCTTTTCTCATCCAAAATCCCTGCTCTCTCACCCTATTGTTTAGCATAGACAAGGAAATCGTCTGGCATATAATAATTTTGAAAATTTCTACCTTGTATCCTAAAATCATCATTCAAATCCACGCTCTACTTTGTGCTCGTCTCTAAAAATTGTTTCCCATTTTTCTTTCTCGCGGTACAGATCCAAAACGTTTATGATCCAACTATAGAACATAGACTTTGAAAACCAGTTATCATTTTTCGATTTCAAAAATCGTTGGGATTTCCATAAAAGGCATCACTTGCTCATTTTTCTAAATTTTCTGTATTTAAGACTGAGAAATCGCTAAATTTCAATTATTATTTTTTAAATTCTTCATTGATTAGAAAATATTTTCAGACTTGACCGGTTCTAACCTCACAAAAGATCAATAAAGTTGTTCCGCATGATTCTGAAACCGGCCGATTGGGTCCGCATGGACTTTCTTGCGGTGTTCCTCTTTTTGATAGGCATTTCTTCGGTCGGATCAGTCAATAGGCACGACTTCAAGACCTGCGATCAGTCGGCTTTTTGCAAGAAACATCGGGCGATTACGGTGGGATTTTTAATTTAAAAAAAATTTATTTTTGTTCACGAAACTATCCCTGAGATTGTTTACTCTTTTTAAATCTATATTTTCTGAAATTTTAAACTTTTTCAAGAAATAATAATTCTAATATTTTCGTTTCTAATTTTTCATTTTTTTATTTTTCAGGAAAACACCGGCTATCAACTCCTCTCCAACACCGCTGTGAAATATTCGAGTTCAGAATTTCGGGCTCAAATCCAAAATTCGCAGAATAAACTGGACCTGAGGATTTTCGGCATCGAAGATTCCACTTGGAGGATTCAGATTGATGAGCCGGGTATTTTTTATTTAAAAATTATTTTCTATTATTTTTTAAAATTTTTCAGAAGGCGCCCTTCGGAAAAGATACGTTCCTGAACTTGCCCTGAATGGCATTCCTAAAGCGACCAATTTCAAATCGGTCGAAATCGAGTCCGATAAGACGACGATTACAGCGGGTGACGGAAAGCAGAAGGTGATTTCTTTTCTAATTTTTGACCATTAAATTGCCTAAAACGATACTTGACAAATCATTCAGAATAATGTAGATTTTCGTGAAACCTAAGATTTCTTTAATCCAAATTTTTGCCATATTGAACGGGGGTAGACTATTGATATATTTTTTCAAATTTTATCATTTTCTTCGAAACTTATCAAATTTCTAAAATACTATTTGAAACATGACTAAAAGTGCTAGCATTTTGACCTTCTTCAAAATAAAATTTAGATTCTCCTGAAACCTATTTATTTTTCCAGATGATCATTCAATACAGCCCGTTCGTGATTAACGTCTACAATGTGTTCGGGGATTTGGTTTTGCAAGTGAATCGGGACGGAAAATTGAAGGTTTTTCTTCGCATTTTATTCATTTATTCTTTAAATTTTTTGCTTTTTTGTTACTTTTTCGAAATTAAAAATTTTCAGTTCGAAGAGTTCCGAAAAAAAGAGGAGGGCAAAGAGTATCCAGAAGGTTTTTGGGAGGAAACTTTCAAATCAAACACCGACACCAAGCCACACGGATCCAGCGATGTTGGGGTAATTTTTAATCTTTATTGTTTATTTTTCTATTCGACTATTTGGTTATTTTCAGGCCGACATTTCCTTTATCGGCTATCGTCACGCTTTCGGACTTCCAGAACATGCGGACGCATTTTCGCTGAGGACTACTAAAGGAACGACGGATCCTTTCAGGTAAAACTAAAAATTGATCTTTTTAGATAGGGAAAAATGTCTATGTTATAATTTACCACACTCCTATCTCTAAAATCTGCTGATTTTTAAACTGATGATGATGGTATTTGGTGAATTATCTAAGGAGCTAGAAAAATAGAATAGTTTAAAGAGTAAAAAATGAATTTTAAAATAAAATAGATATTTGCAGACTTTTCAACCTGGACGTGTTCGAGTACGAGCTCCACAACACGATGGCCCTGTACGTGAGTATTCCGTACATCGTCGCGCACAACGCCAATTCCACGACGGGAATGCTTTGGTAAGAGACTTTTTTATCTTATTTCCTATGCAAATCGAACTTGGATTAATTTATTGTTTTCCGATCTATGATTTTTCGAAACAGATTTCTTGCTTATTTAAGGAAGGTTTCTGAAACTTATTTCTTTAATTTCGAAACTTCAGGCTGAACTCAGCGGAGACATGGGTGGACACTTCATCGTCGGAATCGTCAAAGTCCCTGTTCGCGAAAGTCGGGTCTTTCCTCTCCTCGTCTGGAGATTCCATTCCTCACTACGACGCCCACTTCATGTCAGAGTCAGGACTGGTCGACATTTTCGTGTTCACCGGACCAACTCCACAGGATGTACAACGGCAAAACGCCAAACTTACTGGGGTAAGAACTTGCTCATTATAAATGTTTCTAATTTTGTTCTATCCGATAGCTTTTCTATAAAATTGTCCACTGTAGTCGCACGAAATGTCAACTTGAAATTAAGAGGCCGCAAGAAAAACAACACTCACACAGAAATTTCAGACCACCCCTCTGCCCCCACTTTTCGCTCTAGCATACCATCAATGCCGATGGAATTACAACGATGAAAAGGACGTTGCTGAGGTCGGTGAAATTCAAACTTTTTTTTTTTTGAAAAATCTTGAAAATTCAGGTGAACGCAAATTTCGATAAGTACGACATCCCGATGGACGTTATTTGGCTGGATATCGAGCATACGGATGGAAAGAAGTAGGAATTACTGTAGCTTTTCCATCAAATATATTAGTTTTTCAGGTACTTCACCTGGGATCCGAACAGATTCGGCACTGCGAAAGACATGATCAATAACGTCGCTAGCACTGTAGGTTTTATTTATTTATTCTCGTTTTTATCTTAGACAAGGCCAAATTGCCAATGTCTTTGAATTTCCTATAGAGCTTGGAAAATTTTGAAGCTTAATATATTTTTTAAAATTGTTAGTTGTGGCGAATTCAATGATACTGAAGTTTTTCATTTAAGAATGAGAAATTGTTGAAACTTATTCAATTTTATCTAGGGCCGCAAAATGGTGACCATCATCGACCCTCACATCAAGAAGGACGATAATTACTACGTCTACAAGAACGCCAAGGATAAGGGGCTATTCGTCAAGAGGGTAGGTTTCAGAAACTTTGGGGTAAAACGAATTTTAATTATTTGCCATTAGCGATTTCATACAGAATTTCATAAACCAAAATTAGGTGAAGCGATTAGGCTTCAATTTAGAATGGCATAAATACCATTGCTTATTCAATAGTTTATTGATGTTAACGTAAGATCTTTCTTATGAAAAATCTAAGCTTTAGGCTGATGGAGTAACCGATTACGAAGGGCATTGCTGGCCCGGTGCATCTGAATACCTCGATTTCTATCATCCGGAGGTATTTAACAAACATTTTTTTCCATTTTTAAAAATTTTCAAATTTTAGACACGTAGCTATTGGAAATCTCTGTTCAGTTTCGACTCGTATCAACAATCCACCAAGGATCTGTTCACCTGGAATGACATGAATGAGCCTTCTGTGAGTTTTATTTTTCTAATTACCCAAAACATTTTTCTCTTTTCAGGTTTTCTCCGGCCCCGAAATAACTATGCACCGTGACTCGATTCACTACGGTGGCATTGAGCACAGGGAAGTGCACAACATGTACGGAATGATGTACACCTCGGCCTCGTTCGATGGCCTAATGGCTCGGACGGACGGCCAAGATCGACCCTTCATCTTGTCCAGGTACGGGGATCTCTCTCGATCCATGATTTTTATCAAAAATCGAATAATTCAAGATTCATACTTTAATATCTTGAAGAAATAGAATTTTGAAGTTAGATTTTTTTAAAATCTTTTTATCTACATGTTATTTATCAAGTTGAAGGTCTCTAGAATTGAATAGAATCGTCAAAATGAAGAAAAATTTTTACCTTTGCAATTTATTTTCGAAAAAATAATAATTTAAGAGCCGGTTTCGTCGGTACTCAGCGAACCGCGGCAATTTGGACGGGAGATAACGCGGCTCAATGGGGTCATCTGGAAATCACACCGCCAATGACGTTGTCTCTTTCTATCGCTGGTGTCCCATTCATTGGTTAGTTATTTTTATTCCAGAGCAGAAAGTTAAGCCCGACTTTCTTCTAGGTATTATAAAGAGAAATAGTCCGTGACGAGAAGTGTTTTACTCCCTATTGTCCCGCAGATGGTGTTGTTTAGCCATTATGTGTCTCACAGGCTATAGACGCAGAATGGCTAGGCAACACCGATCTGGGGACAATAGAGTCCTGAATCATTTTTTCTTTTATTTGATTACCAAACCTTTTAATTTTGGCTAAATCGTAATTTGAGTAAATGAAGTTGGAAGGAACTATTTTGTAGGCTCTGATGTCGGTGGGTTCTTTGGAAATCCGGATGAGCAATTGCTCGTCAGATGGTATGAGGCAGGCGCTTTCATTCCGTTTTTCAGGTTGCTTTTTATGATTTATCAAAATATTTTACCCTTCCTCTTTTTCTAATTTTTAATTCATATTTCAATTTGAAAAGATTTTATCTTCAGAGCCCATGCCCATATCGACACAAGAAGAAGGGAGCCGTGGTTGTTTTCCGAAGCCACGAGACTTCAAATCCGAGATGCGATCAGAAGAAGATATGCTCTCCTGCCTTACTGGTAATTAGCATTAGCATAATTAAGATAACTACTCCAAGTATGCTAATTATTCAGGTACACTCTGTTCTACGAGCACACCCAAGATGGCTCCCCACCAATGCGACCCATCTGGTACGAGTTCCCGAAAGAAGAGAAGCTCTATGCTGAGCATAATGTGAGCTGAAGATTTTTTAGAAATTAAAATATCCCGTTCCTGCATGAGTTGATAGGAAATTCATGCATGATGTTCATCGCTCATATAAACTTTGAATAATATATTTCTTAAATTGCACAAAAAATTCCTTACAAATAGCGATTAATCGTTCTGAAAACAACGAGTCTAACCGTCCAGAAATTTGTAAACACGTTTAAAAATTCGCTATTTTCAGGCCTTCATGCTTGGCAACGCTATTCTGGTCAGGCCCGTTTTGACGGCGGATACTTACAGCGTTAGCATCGATCTACCACAGGTAGGTTTTTGGTCAAACATTATCATTTAGCATCCAAAAAGATACCATTTGGTGTTCCAGGGCGCGAAATGGTACGACTGGGAGACGGGCGCTGCGAAACCATCGGGAACGATCTATGCAGATGCCAAATTGGGAAGCATTCCGGTGTACCAGAGAGGAGGAACCATCGTGCCCACTTGGCAGAGGATCAGAAGGGCTAGCAGTTTGATGAAGGATGTGAGTTTTCATTTTTATTGTATTTCGACTGGGAATTGTAACTGAATTTCTATTCAATTTTTAAGATATATTTTTCATAATATCATCTCCCTTTTATTTAGAAATTTAGAAAATAGTTCAGAAGAAATCGAATTTCGTATCTGAATATCATATTTTCTATTTATCGGAAATATTGATTTTGAAGATTACTGGAATTTTTCACGATTAAAACTTCCCTTCAGGACCCCTACACCCTGTTCGTGGCGTTGGATGAAAACGGCAGCGCTTCGGGCGAAGTCTATGCTGACGACGGAACTACGCACGAATACCAAAAGGGGCAATATTTGGTCACCAAATTCCAATACAAGTATGCTTTCACTTTAAAACTAGGTTTCAAAAATCTGAATGAATAAGAAATTTCTAAGGGATTTTACTTCAAAAGTGAGTAGTAAATGAAACTGGCGACTAATAGAAATAGGTTCCAAGAAAATAATAAAATGTTATTTTGAAAGACTTTGTTTTTTTTTGTAATTTAGGAAAAAAATATAATTTTCCAGACCGGAAAAATCGAACAAGTTCGTGTTCATTGGCGAGCCTTCGGAAGGCGGCAAGTACCCGACGAAGAATTGGATCGAGCGAATCGAAGTGCGGGGCGTCAAACAAGTGCCGCAGCATATCGAGGTAATTTTAGGAATCTTTTTTTTTTAAATTGATCTATTTTAAAGATTCTTGATTTGGAGGTTAAGATTTCTATCTTTCATTTTTTTTTAATTGATATTTTCACCTTTTTCGTAATTTTTAATAGATTCTGATATGATGAAATTTCATAAGTTTTCAGTTTATCAAACAAAAAAAAACTTTAAAGTTTCAGATAATCCGCGCCTCTGATCCTACGGAGAAGCTCGAATTCACCTACGATCGGGACCTGCAGAAGTTGGTGATCCGCAAGCCAGCCGTCTCCACCGGACAGTCCTTCCAAATCAACCTGCAATTCTGAGATTCACTGCGGGGATACAGAAATCAGGTTGGTGATATTTATTTGAATTACTCTTTGACTCCCTTAACCTCATTCATCCAAAGAGGAATTGTTGCAAAATGTTGAATAAAATTTAAGCGGGAACTTTTCTGAAAGATAAGATACGTTTCATAAAATACTTATCATTTCAGATACTTTGTTTGTATATTTTTAAAGCCACCGAGTTTGATGTACACGACAATTGATAAAAAAAAATGAGCAAACGATATAAAATTAATTTGAAACTTGTATTCTTAAAAATGAATTTTTAGCAAGCCTTCGCGTGACAATTTTCCAATGCAATCAAGACCAAAACAGTTGGATTCAGGATGTTTTTAAGATAGTTTTTGAAAGTGCATTTTTGTATCTCCGCACTGGGAATTCGCTAACTTATTCTAATTTTTGCCTAGATTCCAGTATGTCTTTTGATCTAAATTATTGTTTATTTTGTTCTTCAAAACCGTCTTTTAAAACGAAAATGGTAAGTGTAAGGGTTACAACGAGTCTTCAAAAATTCTACATCTAATCAGAATGGGCTCAGATATTTTTAAAAGTATTTAAACAAAATATTCTTTCCCATTCCATTTTCATTTGACAATCGAAAATTCACCAATTTATTAGGGGTACTCACTAATTTTACTCGATTTTTTCGTGTGTGAAGGCCTAAAATATTCAGCTTTATATCAGGTTTTTAGAAAGTAGCTTTTCTAGAAATCAACAAAATTTGTGATTTTACCTAAAATTATTCGATGTTCTAATCGATATTCTTATTACAAGTGTTCGTGAAAATTTGCTCTGATTTATTAGGGTTTTTAAAAATTGAGTTGAATGGGATAGTGAAATTGAAAAAATGAAGTTTAGTTGAACTTCGTTTTTTCAGACTCATTTTCAAAAAAGTCAACTAAATTTATCGATATTTAGAATGTGATACGATTATTTTATAAGATCTATTTTATTTTATTCTTTTTAGTTAAAATAGGATTTTCACGATTTTTATTTTCGTTTTTTTTGTTTGACTATCTGATTCATTTAGTTTTACCAATAAAATTTGTTCAAAAATCATATGATTTTCATTACGTCAATGGAGACGGTAACCCAGTAGACTAATTAATCTTTTTCGAAAGAAATTACGACTTCCGCATAATTTTTGAAGAAATCATTTCCGTTACTCCTACACAGTCCTGGAGAAGACTAACGTCAGAAGAACTTATCATTTGTTGATCGTTTTGATCTCATTCATAGTAGGCGGGGAGTACCAATGCTAAATTCTATTTCAGCTTGTCTTAATACTGCATTCTTCACCATACAATTGAAATTCTAACTTTCTGCTCGATGGTCCTCCATGATAATTTGTGATATGTGATAAGTGAACTATCATCTATTTTCCTCTTTTCGGCGCACATTGCGCTTATCACTTTTTGGACTCTCGCCACGTTTCTCGAAAATAGCGCGGAATTATCAGAGATGATCGCACTTTGAATGATCAGAAAATGGTGCTTGTAACTGTGATTTCTCTCAGAAATGATATTCATAGGACGTTCCATATAGAGCTCGAACGATAACCTAAAATTTGAAAGAAATGTAGTTTTCTGTATCATTCATTTCAACCAAATTCCTTATTTACACTACAAACAAAGATGTTCGTATAAGGACTTTGTATGTTTCAGTTTCTAGCTGGCATATTCGAGGAATTCTAGTGACAATTTTGTGGGAAACTGCATTTCTAATCATATCACAATTGGATAATCATGTCAAACGAAAAATTTGCTATAATTTTCAGATCATCAACCACTCACGTGAATTACCCTCCTCATTTTTGCTGACCCATTCTGTCATAATCATTCCTCTGCGACGTATTCACGCAATATTCTAGTCTCCTTGCTTATCGCTGTAAGCAGCAAAAGCTCTTTGTCCCCTTCCATTTCAAGAAATCTTATCAGTTTAATCTTCGAATCATCGCTTATCACCCCGATCGGAGGGCCAATAAAACCAAGCTGACTGCAGCATGTCTTGCCAAATACTGACAGAAGTCGATAAAATCGCGGCAAGTGCATATCGAATTTCGACGCTTTCACATTGAGCAATGATTCTCCGGACGCTCGTTGCCTTCATTGCTCTATTTTATTTAGTTCAAGCCGCATATGATGGCCCTATATCGAAGGACTTTGAAAGTATACCTTATTTCCTCCAAATGTACCCTTGGCTTCCCCTTTTCGTATGGCTTCTCGCGTCTCTCTACCTTACACGTTTACTCTCGCCTTTCTTGTCTCGAGGCATTTAGCTCCGTAGAGCGAATTGTTGCGGGCGACTGTAGCATAGCGTTAATGTGTTGGAGATTTGTTATTATAAATGAGTTTCGAATCTCTCTATTATAATAATTTTTGACGCATCTGTCTTTGATAAGCGAGATAGTACTTTGAAGGGATGGAACCAGAGAAGCCATACGAAAATAGGAGCCAAGGGGAACATTTAGTTGAAATCGAGATACTGTAAGCCTTTCATCATCGTTATTTACAGATTGGCTAAACTCGAATGGATACCAAAGTGACAACTTTGCTCGACATGATTACGGCACGAAGGGAAGCTTCGGAGGATTCACGGATACGATCAAGACGGTAAATTTTACTTCTGGAAAAAGGCTAACGAACCAAATTGCAGGTCAACAACACGCCTGTCATCTTCATCCATGGAAACTCTGATTCGGCGCTTCACAAGACTCTTGAGCAGTCGTATTTCGGGTGGGACAATTCTGTGGAATACTTTTTGCAAAACGGATACACGATTGGTGAGCTCTACGCGACGTCATGGGGTGACACTGATGCACTAAATGCAGCCAAGAGGTGATGATTTTTCTTTCTAAATTCTGACCTGATCTTTCAACAGAATAATATTTTCAAAAATTTTTAGAGATATGCAATATATTGAAGCATACTTTCAGAACCCACAACTGCGCATTGGTTCAATCATTGAGGCGATTCATGCAGGCAGTACTCGACTACACCAAGGCGCCAAAGGTCTCGTTTGTAACGCACTCAATGGGTGTAACGCTTGGAAGGAAGATCATCAAGGGTGGTCAGATCCAGGCTAGCGATGGTAAGGAGTTTCTACCAACTATTTGGAGCGAGTTGCAAGTTGCATTACAACTAGGTCTGAACGGACCCTAAAAATTTCATTTGGCTCATTCCCTATAGTTTATCTTTATTTAACAAAAAATTCTCCTAATTCTGATATGATGGCAAGAGTCTCCAGGCAAATTCCTGATCACTTATTTACTTCCTACTTCCATATTTTATGACATAGACCACCACATGTGATATGTTATCTGTGCGCGTACTTTGTCAGGGATCAATACGGCGTGCATCTTCGAATAGAAGTGCTTTACTGATAAGCCGTGAAGAGGTTGATGAAAGCAAAATAGCAAATAGGAACTAACTCTAAAATGCAAAAACGAAGAGTTTATCGCGATCAAATTGTGAAGAAATCACAGTATTTCAAGTTTTCTTTAATTCATGCCCTATTCATACAAATATTGCTCAAAGTCATAGGATTTCATCATCAACTTATGTTCTATACTACCAAAACCAACAAAATGCAAAATAGCAGCTGTCTAAAATCATGAATCAACATTACCTTTTGGTTACAGGTAACTGTGACATTGGTCCGCCTCTGAACAGTAAAGTCGAGGTGTTCGTCGGTCTTTCTGGTGCTAACTACGGTCTCTGCAACTGTATGGGAACTGCGGCGGATTTCGAGAAGACCTGCAACAAGAAAGACGGATTCTGGCCAGGAGACTCGTGTGGCATGAATTATATGGACTGCGGACTGCACCCACTGATGTTCCCCTGCACTTCGCCGACGTATTCATCGTTTCTCTCACAGTTGAATGCCGACAAGACCAAGGAGGGCGACTACGTGTTCTGCGCTTGGAGCAATAAGGTTAGGATAATATGATATAAATTTCTGCGGTCTGCAGAAATAACCAATTTAATATTCTTCTAAATTATTCTTTTAAAGAGACGAAACATTCGCAAATTATCAATATCGGTTAATTAAAAAAGAAAACATAAAATCATATCACAAGATATAGCCAAAAGAAGAAGAGTGGATAGTATCCTGAGTTAAAGGTTTTTTTTATGATGTGTTTGCGATCTTTAAATTGTCTCAAAATATTTGGAAATTCACAACCCATTATATAAATTCCTCCCAGGACGATCTCATCGAGTACAACGACTACGTTTGGGGCAAACCGACGTCAGAAATCCCCACGGCCGATGGAAAGAAGGTCTACCCTTCATACACGCACATGCAAACTAAGGGAGAAACTGCTGCTGATCAATTCAATATGGTCAAAAACAAGGCTATTCCATCATAATCTCAATATTTTTTATTAATTTACACGCATTGAACCTCACGTATTTGTACATACAATAAATGATGCATTTTATTGATGAATGTCATAAATAAAAGATTTTATTTGAATACCCGCTTTTTCAAATTTGTTATAAGAAGAAAAGAACAATGAAAGTTATGGTTAGCCATTTGTTCGGTTTCGACGTGTTTGAAGAGACGAATGGATAGAAGAAGTCTGCTGGAAGTCGTAGATCAATGTGGGGTAGTTCGGCGAAGACCGATGTAGGGGCTGAAATATACTAATCCTTAGATAAATTGGAGCTTCTCACCTGAAGTGATATCGTTGAAGCTAACATTCACACTGATGAAGAGGTCCTGGTTTGCTTTGAATGAAACCTAAAATTTCGTAAAGCTCTTCTCTGCTTGAAGATGATAATCTACCTCGAAGTAGGCTATATTCAGTAGAGCTGCTACGATCTGCACCTTGTACGAGTCCGTCGTGCCCTGACGAGCTGAGAGTATATCCAGACTTATCTGAGGCACTGAGCAGCGATTTGGAGAAGATACCTAGAAAACTATGATTTCTTGAAACTTTATGATCGATGAACCGTTAGTTCCGTCGTCCCGTTGAGCACGGTGATCATCCTGTCGTAGTCATATGGCAACGAGCTGATGTCTTTCGGAAGCCTCTGAAGGAACTCACGAATTCTAGATTGTGCTGCGTTGCAGGTCGGGGCTCTAAAATGTATTACTTCAGTCTGAACTTTATGAGAAGTTACCTAATGGTACAGATCGATTTCATAGGAGTCATAAATTGAGCATCAATTTGTGGTCCATCGACGCAGCTACCAAGAGATGGGACGGAGACGGACACATTTTCGTTGACCATGATCAAGTCGCCAGCTTCATACCCAGGTTGAAATTCGCTTGTCATATTCGTCGTTGATGGTGACAACTCAGGAATGTCTTCAGTGGAAAACTGCACTTTTATCTGTCTCTTGAAGTTCATAACGTCAATTCGTCGAAGGTTCTTGTAGATGACCTTCTTCAGGTTGATACTTGAGATCGACGCGATCGACGTCGAATTTTCTCCTGGTTCATAGGAGAATAAGATTGTGGCCCTTTGCAGTGCATTTTGACAAGTATCGTTGTTCCAGGTAGGTCGTCGCAAGGACCCAGAGAGACTGGCGAAGCTTTGATCGTCGATACTAAATTGTTGTCCTTCCAACAGAACTCCATTTAGACTCTGTTCACAGGCTTGTCGATCAAAAGTACCACCTGTGAATGGCTGGCATTCAACAGATGCATTGTTCCCGAAAACTGAAACATAATCAACTCTTCGACACACATCAAACTCCTTTAACTAACCAATACTATGCGATATCCCACAGTTTGAACCTCCAATGCTTGAAGGCCCTAGGATCTGCCAAGCTATCGATCCTTGACTCGTTGCAGTCCGTACAGGAAGTTGATTCAGGCCTTGACTTCTTTGAATCTGGACTTTATTGACCGCCTCAAAACGATCCCACTGCTCCATGGTTTGGAACGTTTGGACATCCTCGTATTTTTCGGCATTATTTTCTTTGATGACGCAGAATAAATTCGACGTTGGCAGTAATGACTCAAGTCGATATAAAAGGACTGACGAATAGCAAGTTTGTTCCTCAGCTATTGCTAGAGAAATTAATTGGAGGACAGTTATACCAATTAGCATAATTAGTTAGTTTTAAAGGAAAATATTCTATTCCATGACATGTTATAAAGAATATTGCACCAATGGTGTGCATCTGGGTGACCGTTGCTATGGCAACTTCATCCTTTCCTCAGCAGGATCATGCCATATGTTATATGTGAGGATAAATCTTTAAAAGAAAAAGCAAATGAAACATATTTCTGTATCTTCTTGAATGCAAATATTGATAAGTTCGTTCTTCAATCATAAAAGTGAAAATTAGGTCAGTCGCATATGATTTGCATATCCTTATGCGATAGGAGTCAATTCCGATTTAACATTAGTCTTTCAGATAAACGAAATTCTCGAGTTTAGTTGAATTTCTAGAATGTCCTCCAAGTTCTTCCACAACTTGGCACTTTTCACGTTTGGCTTGTCGATATTCTCTGTTGGGGTGCTATTTACCTCTGTGGCATTGATCTACAATCGATCGAATGAGATCGAGAGCGATATCGCCGCCAAGAGTGGAGCCTTCAAGGTTGAATTTCTTTCGATGTTTCAAAGTTATTCAAATCAGTGTTGAATATTGGATATGCTTTTGACACTCATTTCGGACTTGTTCAAAACAATATATTATTGTAAATGACCGATAACTTGGGACGAAATAAAAAGAGGCATCTTTCTTTCTCCACCTCCTTTGAGCTTTGGTATGCGTGCTGACGACACTTGTTCATTTGGCGATTCTTTTTATTTTCTTTACTCTTTCATTGAATTTAATGGGATTTTTGTAATAATTATTTACCAATTATTTTCCTCTATCGATATTGATAGAAATTAACCGACTAATTATCTATAATTGCTCTTAAAAACGCGAAGAACGAGAAGAAAATAAATAAATCGTCAAACGAAGAAATGCTCGTCTCTCGCACATCCGAAGCTCCAGGAGAGGGGGGAGAAAAAATACGTTCATTTTATCTCGTCTCAAATTATCGATCACCCATAATATCCAGTGATGTCCACAGGTATCGAAAACTCGTACCTGTATTAAATTAAAAATTGTTGTACCTTTCACTAAAATCTTCGTCTATGCATTCTACCTGTGAACATCCCTGATTTAATCATTTCAGAGCCAGTCCCAAGCCATCTGGGTCGAGCTGACTGAGCTTGGTCGCTCCCTTCGTATGCCCAGAGGCTACGACGATCTGGGGTCATCATCAAACGACGAATCAATCGCATCTTTTGGATCACCAGGGAAACTCCACCAGTGCAGCAGTTAGTAAATCTTGCCAAAAACAGTTTTCATGAAAATTCCAGAATGCCAACGTCTGAACTGCCCAATGGGTGCTCCTGGCAGAGAAGGTATTTTATGATTTTGAAGTTACGATTTAGAAATTTATTTCAGGAAGTCCTGGCGTAAGATGAAAATTTGTTTAGATATATTAAAGTTTATATTTGAGGCCGACGGTGAACCTGGGTTTGACTGAGGACTTATTTTCTCTTATTTTTTCCAATTTTATTTCAGCAACCCAGGTAAAAGCGGGATGCCGGGCTTAGATGGTGATGATATAGAAATGGATGCTCAGGTGAGATTGTTGGGTTTATTTTAGCAGAATAAAATATTTCAGCCTGAACTCCCATGCGTCGTATGTCCCGCTGGACCCGTAAGTTTTCAGCTTTTTTTTCTCTAAATACAAATTCAAAATCTAGCACGGTCCCAGAGGTGCTCAGGGTGAACGAGGTATGACTTAAAATTCATCTACAGATACTAACTTCGAGCTTATTTAGGCGTACCAGGTCGTCAAGGAAAAATTGGGGAGCAAGTTATGCATTTTTTTCAAATAAATCCACTCATAATTCAATTACATGACCCCCAGGAAAAGACGGCGAGATAGGTGCGATTGGACTGGCAGGCAAAATGGGGTTGCAAGTATGAAAGTTTAGCATTTTCATCAAGAATGTCCAAAATTCAGGGTCAGTCTGGAATGCGAGGCATAAAAGGGGTTCCTGGTGACAACGTGATTGGTAGGTATTAGGATTCTCTTCGCCGATCTTCTCTGATTTCAGCTGGAGAAGGCGTCAAAGGTCCAAAGGGCTTGCCGGGGTCGATGGGTCCGGTAAGGATCAAAACCTTCCAAAATTTCCTGAAGATCTTACTTCAGAAAGGTCCGCCAGGGATGAATGGTAAACCGTCGAACGTACGAGGTGCTCCGGGTAAGAATGGGCCGATGGGCACGAAAGGAGGTCCTGGAGCGGTAATTTTCTCAAAATCCGATCATCTTTCAAGAGGATGAAAATTAAGGTCGGCAAGGTGGGCGAACGGGGGATTCAAGGACCTCCGGTAAGCGTTCATTGTCCACCAAATAGTGTAAAGATATTGAATTTTCAGGGTCTACCTGGTAAAAAGTGGCTTCATTTTGAGATATTACATTATGAGAATCAGGAATGCCTTCCGCCTATTGTCCATCAGATTGTGGCGTTAATCATATCATCTCTGACATGCCTGATTTCCCGAACGCAGCGGAACAAAGCGAAGGATACGAGGCGAGTTATTTACAAAATGTCCAGAATCAAGCATGGCGACTTCTATTGATCAAAACCCTTCTTGATCATGTAACTTCGCGAAAAATGGTATATTCTCGACATTTCAGAGTCCCTTCGAGAAGGCGGGTCTCCACATGGGGAAGCACGAATATGATGGCTATGGAAAATAATCACTCGACTATTTTTAAAATGTCTAATAAAGAGTTTCCAAAACTATTCTTTTTGAAAAAAAAAAAAACCTGTCGTCCGTTAACCTTTTCACTTTTATCTCCTATCCCCTATTCTCCATTTTCTCGAATCTGTCATTCACTACGAAGTCCTGCCACATTTCAGTTCTGCGTCCGGTTCTCGGGGCAAAAAGCGAACGAATGATCAAAGGAAGGATTTTTACGTCTTGGGATTTTTTATTTATACCTCCCTGAATCGCCTTTTTCCCACTATCTTCGTTATCTGTCTGTCTGGAGGAGCGAGCGACGCATTATCTATCGTCACTCGCATCTCTTTTTCCTATAAAAGTCCGAATGGCCTAATTCGCGCAAAGGAGGAGAAAAGGAGGCATTTTTGTCCTTTCATTGGATCGGCCAGAGAGTATCCATGAGAATTCTTCTGACGTAGAAGACGAGTTGCAAAATTTAGCTTATTTTATTCTCTTTCATTATTTTTCATCAGTAAAATCATATAATCTCGTTCACACTTCCACCTGAATGAAAGAAACCCTTGTGCTACTTTGTATCATACTCCTCTACCTTTTAGTTTCCTCATTTTCTTGTTCCAGAAATTTTTTATTCCTCAGTTGCGAATATCCACCAAAATTTCGTTAGCTTTCATTTTTCAAACTCTCATTAAACTCACCGTATTTATCTCTTCCAGACGATGTCTGTGACGTCAGCGACGTCCGGGGCGATTATATTCTCCGGCGCCACTCTGCTGGTGGCGCTCTTCGCAGCTGCCTCGATCTACTCCCAGCTGACGAGCATGTGGAGAGAGTTGGACGCGGAGATTCACAACTTCAAGGTAGTTGAATTTCTTCGGAAAATGTAAAAAAGAGCTTCATGACCATACATGTACGACATGGCGAAGTAGAATTTAAAAAATGCACGCCCAATTTCATCGACATATCCAAATACCGTTGGTTCTGGCACGTTGACTTAAATTTCCTCCACAAGCTCGGCATGTACTTTCTTTCCACACGCTGAGAAGAGCAAAGTAGCGCGTGATGGGGAAAGTACTTTCAAGCGAAAAGATATTCGCATGCTAGAAGAAATTACTCACAGCCTCATCTACACTCCAGTTTTTAATGATTTTCTTCTCAAGCGATTTTTCTCCAATTTCTTTTCTTTTAGTCTCTGACGAACGACATCTGGGTAGACATGGTTCGACTTGGCGCTGGAACTCCCGCTAACCGACAAAGACGTCAGTCATACGGAGGGTACGGAGCAACCGGCGTTCAGGAGCCACCCAAAGACAACTATTCCGGCAGCGAGAAGTAAATACTTTTGCAACTTGTATTTTACGGAATGACCAACTTCTCTTCTCATATTAATACCCTCTACTCGCAGCTATACCTAATCCTATTATCTCTATCTCTGCGCATTCCGTTATTTAAAAATGACGCTTTTTTGATTTCTGAAACTTTATCACGAACGAGCATTTTCAGTCCTCCTCCTGCCACCAACACATTCCCATCTTTCATTCCTCCGCCGAGCTTCAATTCCAATGATAAATGCCAGGTAGGAATTATATCCCAATAGTAGTGAATCAACGTCTTCTTTTTCAGTGCTCAATGGAAAACACTTGTCCACAAGGCCCAGCTGGAGCGGAGGGATTCGCTGGTAGATTTTTTATCGTTGGTTTCTTGTATTTGCTATCGAATTTCTCCTACCCTATGCACTTTAAACCTAAAGTCTAATGATAATAAAAGGACAAATGAAAATGGTGGCCAATCGATAACAAAACAAAAACAGAAGGCACTCATTTTTCTCTTTCAAAATATTAAAATTTTATGCCCCGATGGATTGGATGGACTGGACGGAGTCGATGGATTCGACGGCCAGGACGCGAACGACATCGAGAACACTCCACCATCTGGCTGCTTCAGGTTCGTCAAAAGTCTTTTTTATCTTACCACCAACAGACCGAGTTGTAAAAGTGAACAATTTTGTGAAGGTCGATCTCTTACATTTTAGAGTGAAGATGTTTTCAAGCTTCAGCCTTTAATATATGTCTAATTTCAGCTGTCCTGTGGGTCTGCCAGGTCAACAGGGTCCACCAGCTAAGTTCCTTTTCATGATACTATGATATCAGGATGTTCAAATATCAAACCTGAGCTAAAAATTCAGCTGAGCAAAATCTGACCATGAGAAGGAAAGATCCTTGACACTTGTGATCTTTCTTTTTCCCAACCCGTAGTCTAGTGCACGCCGAAAGTTTCCACGAGTAACACAATCGTTTGTGTCTTGCTCTCAAAACATTTCCTTCTCATCTGACTCAAAATACTCGAAATCGGAGACTAAAATAATTCGAGTTCGAAAATCCTTGATTCGAATCAAGAAAAAATCAAATCAATAAAACTGTTTTAGGTGCTCCAGGAATCAGAGGAATGAGAGGAGCGAGGGGTCAGCCTGGAATGATCGGCAGGGATGGTAGGCGTCTATAATTAAATTTTAGAATCAAAATATTGATATTTTAGGCAACCCCGGAATGGTATTCAATTTTTACCTACATTTTTTTTTTGTATTTTACTGATGAATTCTATTTCAGCCGGGCGAGATGGGCCCAATAGGACCTCCTGGTAAAAAATTTGATATTTTAGGCCATGCTGAATGATATATTTATCTAAAATATCATTTCCAAATCAAAACAAAGTTGATCTTCACCGAAAATCGTTCAGCAATTACCTTGAGATGTTCAAAAACTCCTCAAAATGGTCTTAATTATAGGCGAAGACGGAAAACCTGGTAGCCCAGGCCCGAAGGGTGACGACGCTGAGAAACCCGTTGGTCGACAAGGCTTAAGAGGACCCCCTGGAGGTAACTGCTCAAAATTTATAAGAAAACAACCAGTTTATGGAGTAATACCATACCGGAGTGTTTTTGAAAAAGAAAAAACACTTCATCATTGCACAATTCATCAATTGGAAACTTATTTTTTTCAATTTATTTTTTTCCTTTCAGAACAAGGACCTGAAGGACCACAGGTAGACTTTCTTACGGATAAAATTTTATCTTCACCCCTCTATCTATCAAAGTAATTCTAACCCGACGCTTTCAGGGATCTCCCGGCAACGACGCATACCCAGGCCCACCTGGTACTATTTTGCCTAGACGTGTTTGAGATCTAACAACTTCAATTTAAGGTCCCATCGGAGAGCCCGGAATTCAGGGATACCAAGGAGCGGCCGGACCAGACGGAAGCGAAGGTGAAATTCGCTTAAAATTTTCAACCCATATAAAATTATGATTTAGGGCCTCCGGGTGAAGAAGGAGAGTAAGTAGCAATTTTTTTATTTCAATTATAAGCAATTTATTCGAAATTCGAATCGGAAAGTATGCTAGATGATTGTTTTTATTCGTCCTCGTTTAGACCTGGCAAGGACCAGGAGTACTGCGCCTGCCCGGCTCGCGACGACCAGCCCGTCGCCGGAGGAAACCACCCTGGAACTGGTACCGGCTACAGAAGACAGAGGAAATTCCTCTATCATCATTAAATGTTCTTCGTCTTTTCTTTTTATCTGTACACATTGCCTATCCACTCAGTATAGTAAAATAAATTTTATTTCGGTATCTAAAATCGATAACAGGCAGTTTAGAGAATATTAGCACCGTAATAAAAAAAGAAGAATTTCAATGCTTCAGAAGGAAAATGGAGATTTTCTCTTCGAACTCGAATTTGCCGTTTTTATTGTTGCAAAAGTCGCGAATCGCCCTATCGTCGCATTTCAGAGTGTTCTTCACCGAGGGGAAACAGCCTGAAAATATTAATTTAGAAAATGTTTAGAACTGCTGAAAGAAAACTCTATGAGAATATTAAAGTGGAAGTTCATCCTCTGTAATAGATTGAAAATTACAAGATCCATTCACTTCTATTTTAAAGTTAAGGGTAGCTTTCATTCGAACGGTGACTACGCTTTTGATAGTGATGATGATGATGCCCCATAGTCATAAAGTACTGCACCTGAGTTGAGGATCTTCTCCCACTGGAATCTATCTACGCTGATCGGAACTGCCGCTGAGAAGGAAGTCGAGTTCAGCTGTGCGTGGTTGGAGGCGGCGTTGATTTCCTCTCGTGTCGGAGCCATCTTGCGCCACAACATGAGGCAGACTTCTGGAACTGGAAGAGGAGGGTTCTTTGGGCGCGATAGGACGACGATTTGGCCATTGTCTGAAAACAGACATTCTAGAAAAATAGTGAAATTGAAAATTTTATCGAGAATTTCCGATTATTTCAGATCATATAACATCATTTTTAGAAAAGACCGAAGGCTCAGCAATTCAATTGATAAGGAAAGAAAACCATCTTTCTATATAAACTATAGTATTTCGTATGCATCTGCAACTGTTGCAATTATTTTTCTTCAGTTCCCCGAAAACTCCAAAAATACCTTTAATCAAGCCTTTGAGAACCTTGAAGAATACGCCCAAATCAGAGATCTCGTGTGTCACCTCGTTCAGAATGATCAGGTCGAATTGTTTGTCAAGCTGAAAAATGGGATATCTGTAAATCTCGCTAATAGAGGAATAATATGCAAAGTTGGCTGGTCACTCTAGAATGACATTGAAACATATAAAGACTAGGAAAGATAGGTGAGGTTTGTAAGAGAAACCTGCTTTCTGCATTTTTCATACTATTTCTTTCCGGAATGTTAGTATATTAGAGTGTTTTCCAACTTGTCGGTTAGGCTAGAATAAGGAATGCCTCCTCATATTAGCTTGCCATCTCTTCAAGTTCCAAGGTTTTCGATAACCGAAAAATCTATCAAAATTAATGGCCAAAATTTTTATTTGATTGCGTTTTCTGGATTCGTGTTTTCATCACTCTCTCTCTCTCTCCCTCCTCTCAATCTTACAATGAGAAGAGCAATTCCTTCGGCGCTTGTTAGCCATCATTTATCAAATCTGTCTGTTATCGGCTTCAATCAACTTCCAACGGCCTAATGTTTAACCGATCAAATAAAGTTTCATGATGAAATTATCATGCGTGTTAATAATTGAAAGTGATCATGTTTTCATTGTGCGTAAAATTTAGAAGAGAAAGTAATTGAGTTGGACGAAGATTTCTGTTACACTATTATATGGATCTTACTTCTAAAGATATAACAGAAATTATCATTCAACCCAATAAACGTGAAAAAGTAACCCACACTGCTAAGTTCCCCGTATCCCTTTCGGAAATCGACCTTGTGGTATGTAACATTACTCGTTAAATCAAATTCTGGTTTATCTCCTCGACACGCCAAGGTCAGCTTATTCGAAGGGTGATTTTCAGCCAGAGTCAGAGCGAAGACGCACGCCTCTTCAGAAACATCGAGAATTTCCAAGCCGTCCGATTTTCCAACCTGAAAATTATATTTTTTGTTAACATATAGAATCTTGGCTTTTAAATATGCTCATCAAGCATATATCGTTTATTTGCATCCTCTCTATCTTTATCAACATCTTCTTTTCCCTCCAAAGTAAACGAGTTTTTAATTAAATAAATATTTTCCACCTTATCCATGATCCACTTCCAGATATCCGGGTGATGGTGGGCTTCGAATTTCTTCAATGCCTCATATTCCTCTTTGCCGAATTTTATTCTCTGAAAAATTGTCATTTTCCACAAAAAACCAATGAAAACTCACCATTTTTCTCAAAATTTAGCAAATCACAATTCTCCCAGAAACTTCTTGACTTCAGTGACACCAATCCGCAAAGAGTTTCTAAACGTCAGACAAAAACCTGAAAAAGGATCCAATTGTATGAGGAAATGAGGAAATTATATGAGAGATGCAATGTGGTTGAATATTGGCTAAACAACAATCAACAATAATCAATGCGACGCGATCTTGCGCTCATTGCGGCAGGCATCTTTGAGCTCTCTTTCTATCATCCTCTCCAAGTCCTTCCTCCTCTCGGCTTTTTCAAGCGCCTGTCACCAACGGATAAACAAAATATACTCGCGTCCTATACTCGACTTTTTCCAGGACCGGTTTTCCAGATTCAGGCTTAGGACAAATTCATGCATATCTTTATAAAGCCCTGGATCATAAATAACGAAAATGATGTTGAAAGTTGAAAATACATCGTCCTTAACTTTTATCTTTTCCTTAGAATTCTACTCCAGAAAATTCGATTCAGAATTTTTCCTACAAATTTTAAAGAAATTTCAAAGTTTCTAGACGAAGAAAACGAGAATCAAACCTAAAAAGAATCAAAAGTAAAATGTACTTGACTTGCACATTTCAAATGTGTGGTTTCATCAAATTTGAGCGACATGATGAGAAGGATTTAAAAATTCAGAATGTGCCAAAGTGATTCCAGCCTGGTTTAATCGCCTATTCCTCAGCACACGACAAAGATCATATTTTTGATCGAGTCAAAACACGCGGCAAAAAGCCCGAAAAAAAACTCGGCGAAGATTTCAAACCTGCTCGCGCCTGCAGGCAGCACATCGGGCCACGTCTGTTGTGTTCACGACGGGGGAATTCACCGGACGAGAGATACTCGAAAATAAGAGCACCCAGAGATATCAACAATTCAACCGAGAAATAGTCCGAGGAAACGAGAGCCGAAAGGATAAAATGATAAGAAACGAGGAAGGATATTATCTATTGATAAAAACTCTCAGGTCCATTGGCAAGAAGCAATCATGATAAGTTTAAAACTTTCAAGGAAAAGACTATGACAATAGTGCATATGCTGAATGTCGGGTATTAAAAGATTGAAAAAAGAACTTACCACATGTTGTGAAAATATTTATTCGAAATTTTTACAACATCACTCTGAAAAGAAATCAAATTATAAAATATTAATTTGCAATATATTTAAGAATTAAGTGGATTGTGCGGATACGCACACCCTTTGATGTTTTGTGAGGTTTTTTCTTATTTCTTTTGCTCGCCTAGATGTTTTTATCTCTAGATAATCATTCTTGTCTCCGATCATCGTTGAAGATCGCTGAGCTATCTATTGTTCCTTATAGTCGATAAATAAACTATTATATATTCGCAACGACTATCATAACATCAGTTGCACGCTACACCTACAATAACCCGACTGGACGACTAAGTCGCACATGGATAGATTAGTTCATTCTTGCACAGACCTAGGGAGTACTTTCGTCAGACAAAAACAAACTATAGGGGGTAGGTCATAAAGGGTTGCTAACAATTTTTCTAACGATCGTCCTCTATAGGTCTGATGCGAACTAGCTGATAAAGACGATAAAGAATGCTTATTGAGAACTCAATAAAATTCGCATAATAATGAACGAATGTTATTGGATAAGAAGTTGTGGAAAACTTCGAAAAGTAGTCAAATTATCATAGATTGTGTAGATATTGAATGAGAAACAAGCAGGGTTGTTCGGAATTCCGACTCCGGCTCCGAGCTGCTTGAAAATATGATTCCGATTCCGAATTTTTTAAAATCATAACTCCGAACAGTCCTGGAAACAAGATAAAGAAAAAATATCCAAATTTAAAGAAAATATTTTTTTGAATAATTTATTGCAATTTCTCGAGATCGATTTCACCAAAAACTGTCCATTTATTTACATTTGGATCGTATTCCTCTATTTTACTGCATAAAACAAGTTTATCATTCAACTGTGTTCTTCTAAATTCATATCAATTACTGCACAATTTTGAACATATTAACTCACCCTCCGATTGCATACAATTTCCCGTTAGCGACAATGAACGAATGATCCAATCTTGCATAATTCATATCAGCGATTCGAGAAACTCGACTGTCAACTGGAGCTGAGGGATCAAAGCACAGACAGGATTTATATACTTCAACACTAAATATATAATGATACATTTTCATGTTCTAGTCTAGAGAACCTGATTCTGGCATCTATTCAGGACGAATTTCGCTAGCATTAACTATTCCTGGATACAGGACGTATACGTTAGCCATACCAATTTCAACTAGTAACGAAAATAAAATGAACGACCTCTTTGACATCGATATATTAGCAGCGTAACTATATCCTGAAGGCGTATCCAATGTTCTTGATGATTTTTAGCTGGAAAACATTTCCAACAACATAAAATGAACATTAGCTATTACCATTAGTTATTTAGCAATTATCCAGCAACGGGAATCTGGTTGCTCCGTAACATAAGGTTGTTTTCTGTCAAGACATTTTTAGCCATTTAGTCGAAGAATTTTCAAGCGTGGAAAGATCTGTGAACCTAATCATGAGTGTCAATTATGAAATAAATACAATTCTCTACATATTGCGTTTTTCATAGAAAAAACTATTTGAATAGTAAAGAAATTATTCTATTTTATATTTTCATTCAAAGAGTAGCCTATGGCTAATGCACGCGGTTTACGTCGTCAGAGAGCTAAATCAATTGTTCCTTGCGTTAGGCATAATCGCATCGAAAATTCACAAAACTTGCTTGCTTTTCTGCTACTTTTATCGATCGACTTCGGCCATTTCCAATTTCATTTTCACAAAATTAAATTGCTTTTCCATAAAAGTAATAAAGTCGAACAGCAAAAATGGAATATCGATCTTCTCACATAAATATTTCATTATCAGTCCTTTTCTATTTACTTATTTGGAAAGTGAAAATTATTTTATTTTGAGAGGCCCAATGGTTTTCTAAAGAAAATCGAAATTCCTTTCGCATGTTTGTTTTCTTCGATTTTCATCACTTGCGATTACTGTTTTTCTTTTCGAGTTTTGGTGATTCATTTTCCGCGTTCTTGTTTATCAAAAATGTATTTTTGCTCATTTCTCCTACTTTTTTCCTGCTAAAAATAAGGTTTACGTAAATAACACTCCCTAAAAATGATCTTCTGCCTTCTGTATTTGTTATCGGGATCTACTTTCTGCTTCATAGCTCTTGATTTCGATAACGGAAACTCGGAGTCATTTTTATTCATTGAGAAAAAAATCGAAATTTCCAGAATCGGTGCAATTCCGGGGTGTCTGGGAAATGTGCGACGAGATCGGCACTTCGTCGAAGGCTGGATCGTGCAGCTCTAGCAGAGGGGCTCGAGATGACGTCGAGGATCGACCCTCGTCCGGAATGATGATGGACGACAACGCCATGGACACGTCCAACGTCGCCACCAGCAGCAACGCCATCTATTGCCAGGTATAAATAAGAAAATAAATATTTGCTCGATTGTTATGCGTAAACTCGGGTAAAATTGAAAAATCAATAAATAAATATACTTGTTCTCGATCTATTCATCTTTTTTTCTCTCGAAATATCGTTCCATTTTTCTTATTATTTTTCACAAAATTTACCAATTTGTAGCTAGTTTTCTGGAGAATCGGCTAGGCTAAAAATACAAAAAATAATAATTCAGATGCAGTCTGATTCTCCACTCGAGGACTTGACGCCGGAGACGTACCCCTCGCCGAGCCGCTCGGAGCAGGACATGCAGATGATGAACCTGGACGAGGGCAGTTGCAGCGCATCTGTTGCGTTGGCCTGTTTCCACCTGCCCGCCATCGATAATTGGATCGATACTCTCAAGGTCTTTTTTTCTTTTCAAGCAAATTAGTATTTTTTTTTCATGGAAGAAGGGGTAAAATTGAAAAATTTTAGAAAGTCTAAAAATAAGAAAAATTCAGGCCTGGGACGGCCCGACGCGCAAATTCGCTCTGGACCGGATGTTGGACGCGCTCGCGCCCGAGGACATTCGCCATCTGCGCGACAACATCGAGCCGTGGTTCCAGAAGGACTTCATCAGCTGTCTACCTTATGAGGTATTTTTATCTTCATTTAAAAATAAGAAAAATCCTTAATTTTTAGATTTCCACCCTTTATTGTTCAAGAAAGCTAAAATATACAATTTTTAAAAATATTTTCTTCATTCTGAAAGATGTGAAAAATCGGCATTCCCAAATTGTTATACTTCTTTTGATAAAATAATTTTTCAGCTCTCTATACTAATCCTAAAGAAATTGGCGCTGAACGACCTGATCAACGCTGCTGCGGTGTCGCGTCGCTGGCGCGTGCTCAGCGAGAACGAGTTCATCTGGAAGAAGCGGTGCGACGAGATCGGAATCACCCTCGTTGAGCCATCGTAGGAATATCTTAGATTTTTATTTGAAAAGAAAAATAAATCGAATAAATACTCGTTTTTTTTAATGAGTAGTCTTCAATTCTCGTGAAACATAGTTGAAAAATTGGCCTATAAGTTGGGTAGTCATCAAATTTTAGATACATGAAATGATTTTTGCTTTTTCGCGAAAATAAAATCTGAATTTAGCTACCGCGTCTCGCTCGGGTGGGAGAAATCGGCCGTTTCTCCGGGTGTTAAAATCTCGAATCACTTGGGCTACACGCAGCTGGCCGAGCACAGGGAGATCAAGAAGAATCGGAGATATGGAAGGTGGGAGTTTTTTAAATTTTAATTTCTAAAATAGTGTCAAATATCTTTTTGGAAAAAGATACCATTTTCGAATAATTTTTTAGTCTACCACTTATGGTATCTTTATAAAAATGGTACTAAATGCAATATTTAAATGGTTCCATTTTTGCTAATTTTTAATTTCAGCGTCTACGAGCGCGAGCCCTACAAGTCGCTGATCATGCGTCGTCATAGCATCCTTTCCAATTGGCGTCGAGGGCCCATTCGGGGCAGCTGCGTGCTGAAAGGGCATGAGGATCACGTCATCACTTGTCTGCAGGTAATTAACCCAATTAGCATCAATTATCTCAATTTGAACTTCAAGATTCACGGCGATATGCTTGTTACTGGATCTGACGACAACACGTTGCGAGTCTGGAGCATTGAAAAGGGACGACTAACTTTCGCACTGGTCGGTCATACCGGAGGGGTTTGGACGTCCCAAATCTCCGAGGATGGGAAGTTTATCGTCAGTGGGTCGACGGATCGGAGCGTTAAGGTAAGGAAACTTGATTATTATTATTTTTTTTTAATTTATTAATTTTTGAATTACCTTAGGTTTGGAATTAGTAAAAGAAACTTGAAAAGGAACAAAATAAGAATTACGATTTTTTATTTTGTAGGTCTGGAATGCAGCGGACGGTTCTCTCGTGCACACTCTGAGCGGGCACACGAGTACGGTTAGATGCATGGCGCTGAGCGGGAATATGTTAGTTTCTTTTATTTCCGTGAAAACAATTCAATACTTTTTCTTAGATCCCATTATGACTTTTTTGAGAGTTGCAAAAATTATTTTTTAATCATTTTTTCCAGCCTCGTCTCGGGTTCCCGTGACCAAACGCTCCGAGTGTGGGACATCGAGCGAGGCGTGTGTCTGCACATGCTGACAGGTCACGCGGCCGCTGTGCGCTGCGTCCAATTCGATGGACGAACCGTCGTGTCCGGCGCATATGATTTCACCGTCAAGGTAGGATTTTTTTAAACCTAGCTGATATTTTAATGAGAAAATTAATATCTCGAAAAAACAATGAATAACCACTAAAGTCTGGAAATTTCCAGGGTAACTCAGTTTCCTTGAAACATTCTATTTTAATTTTCTTTCATAGTTTTATGAGGTAACGATTACGTAGCGGCATTAATTGGAAATTTTCTAAAAAAATATTCATTTCTTCTGAAACGTATCTAAAAATCCCAGGTCTGGGACGTGATAACTGGAATTTGCAAGCAGACTCTCCACGGACATACCAATCGCGTCTATTCTCTTCTGGTAGGATTTTCAAGTGATATGTTCCTCCCAAAATCCGGGAACATTTTCTGGAAATAAAATGACTTTTCAGTTCGATTCTGAAAGGAACCTCGTGGTGAGCGGCAGTTTGGACACGACGATTCGGGTCTGGTGCATCGTTCGCGGCGTCTGTCTGTGCAATCTGACCGGGCATACGAGCCTCACTTCGGGCATGCAGCTAAAAGGAAACATCCTGGTCTCCTGCAATGCGGATGGGAATGTTAGAGTGGGTTCATTTAAAAACTTTATAATTACCCCTATATGAATGAGAATGTAAGCACTTTTTACTACCTCTACTATATAATTCTAGTTGTCTTTCTAAAAATTCGATATGTAGGTTTAAACAAATTGAAGGACAAATATTTCTCCTTACGGTTTGATACTTTGAAGTGTAATCGAGGACAAAAATAGGGGGAAAGTGATTTCCATAAAATTGGAATATTTGCAGGTGTGGGACATCCAAAAGGGCACGTGCATGTTCGTGTTGAATGGGGTGAACGGGCATCGGGCTGCCATCACCTCGCTGCAGTTCCTCTCAGACGGACTCGTCGCGACTAGCTCTGATGATGGAACAGTCAAGCTGTGGGACATCCACAAGGGTATTTTTATTGTTCCTTAACGATTATATTTGAAAATTCCTATTTGATAAAATCAAAGGCGGGCAACAAGTGCCCCAAACAAAAAGGTTTTATTTGAATTTTCCTTTAAATTTTGAAAATGCCTAATTCGCCGACTGAATTGGAGAAATATTACTTGGTTAAAACGCATAAATTCAATTCCGAACAAAAACTGAAATTAATGTATTTTTAAAATTGAATTTTTCCAGGCGAATTCGTTCGTGACCTGATCACCCTCTCATCGGGTTCTCGCGGTGGCTGCATCTGGAGATTGAGGGCGACGAACGACCTTCTCGCTTGTGCGATTGGATCAAGGAACGGCACCGAGGACACCAAAGTCATCCTGCTGGACTTTGACTCGGTCTACCCGTAAAAAATACCCGACAATTTCAACAAACCAGAAAAGCGAACGATTTTTTTTGGAAATTATAACTCTTCCAATCAGAAATTATTTTTTACTTTTGAAAAACTCCCATTTTTATGGTTCTTGAAAATGCAAGAAAAAATCGAAATTCTACTTCATTCCCGGTTAACCTAAAATACAAAGTTTGAGAGCCATTTTCTTCTGTACCTTAAATCCGATTATTCTTG
The DNA here is from genome assembly GCA_002287525.1 of Diploscapter pachys. Taxonomy (NCBI): domain Eukaryota; kingdom Metazoa; phylum Nematoda; class Chromadorea; order Rhabditida; family Rhabditidae; genus Diploscapter; species Diploscapter pachys. Next base: position 113,120 of record LIAE01010349.1, read on the forward strand.
TTTTGTCCTGGTTATATTTCTGAATTTTAAACTAAAAAGGAGAAATTGATATTTGGAAAAAACACGATTTTTGAAATATCAAATTCCTTTTTAAGAAAATCTTACTGGGTCACTCTACATATACGTAAAGATATTATTCTGCGTTCACTTCATCTGAACAATTCTAACAGCTTAATTCTAAAACCAAAGTTATTTTTATTTTATTCATTGATCGAAGATATTCTATCATTTTACTATACGGTTTAGTTTGGTGATTGTAAAATTGGGGATACTGTATTTGGAAAATCGATTTTTAAAATTACAGTACTCCAAACTATGCATTCTTTCATGTGTTGATCCATTTAGTGATGTGTTATTATGTTTTGATATTTCAGAGAGTTTATCTCTAGTCTAGTAATTTTAGGATATCTTGTGAAAATCCTTGTGAATGTCTAAAAATCGCAAAATATCCTATATTTTATTTTAGGTAAGGTGATGAAAATTTGCTCTAATATCGTTCACCTTTTACCTTGGCTAAAATGAGCGTGGTGTTTAGATCCACCCATTTTTGCTAAAGTGAAGGGACGGTAAATCATTCTGTCATTCCCACTCATTTTACCCTAAACAATATGCATTTTTTTTTTATATATATATATTCTCTATACAGTTACTCCAAACCGTTTTATCCTCATTAAAATTTATACTTTTACATAGTTTTTATCGAATTTTGCCTGAAAATTAATATTTTCTAAATTTAGAAATTCCAATATCTCGGCAAGCTTTCTACCAAAATGATCAGCCCATCGAGTTGGTCATCTTGTACCAAATTCGACCTTTGAAGCTATTTTGTCTTGAAAATGATTTTTTTCAGAAAAGTCAACATTTTTGGTTTTATATTTTTTCTTATTTTTGGGTTTGTACGATTGGAGTCGTATCATTTGTAACTTGTAAATATCATACATTCTTTGAAGAAGAGTTTGAATGAAGGTGTACTTTTAAAATTTGAAAATAATCCAACAGAACAAAAATTAGAAAAAAACAATGAAAGTGATATTTTACTAGACAAATACTAGTATTTGGGTTGCAGGGTTAAGTGAAAAAGTGATTTACGGCAATTTGTGAGGATTGGAAATCGGAAAATCAGAACGGCGCGGGCCCGACGTCGTTGTAGTAGGGCGGTTGTCGGGATACAACAGTATTTCCTGAAAATAGCCGCCACTTACAACCACTTTCACAACGAAAATTATGTGCAAATTTTATAGGGGGTGGGTCGGAATTTTGATCGCGAATTTTTTAATCTGAAATTCCGGTTCACCCTCTCTTTACCACAGGTGAATCTAGACTTACAAGTTTCCAGGAAAATTCGTTCATTTTCAATAATTCACACATATTTCAGAACTGATTATATGATTTTCAATTCAGGATATCATGTCAAGGAAATGATGGGGGATAAGTGAGGTAAAATCATTAGAAACTTTACAGAGAATTTGGGAGTTTAATGCTTTTGGAAATGGACATTTTGTACAAAATTAGAGAAAGTTAGAGGAAACCGTGTTATAAAAGATCTGTTCCATATATATACAAGATTCAGAATTATTCAGATACATAGGCAGTATTGTTTACATGAATTTTTTGATTTTTGAAGGGGCAGTTTCCTTTCACATTTAGTCGATATTAGTGTAGTCCCGCCCTAGAATTTAAAAATCTTACCATTTTTACTTTCGAAAATAATATTTCTTGTTCTCCGATACTTTTCACTAATTTCTACGAATCTTTCAGCTCTCTGGATTCGTCACCGGCCATATTAGGGTGAATGAACATGAGAGTAGGAGAGAAATACGAAAAAAGTCGATGACAAATCCAGGAAGTCCATTTGTCTTCTCGAATATCCACAGACTCGATATTTTCAGACATATAAATTTTATAAGGACATAGATTTAGACAAAATTGTTGATATATTTAAGGTTAGATTATCGAAAGCTCATTCATTTTGAAAATGAGCGAGCATTAAAATGGAGAAAAGGATGAGCTTTCAATAATCTGTATTTTATAGAAGTTAAAAAGAAAAAAAAACTCACTCATATAGAGGGGTCCCTGATCAGGAGTGACTGCGTGGTAGCCGGGCGGTGCCGTGCCGCGAACCGGCACCAGATTCGGGCTCTGTGTGGAGGCGACTCGCTTCGGTGCGATCACTTGCTAAAGATTTTTTCATAGAAAAATGTTCATTTTCAGAAAAAAAAAGAAAAGAAAATACCCTTTGCTGATTGAGCGTCTGAGCGCGATTCGCCGTCGTAATGATGCGTTTCGAAGTGGCCGCGGTGGGCATGGAGCTTGCGGAATCTGAAATTTATTTAGTTTTACTTTAATATTTCCATTTTTTCGAAACTCTATAATTTAGTTTTTTTTTTTCAATAAAATTACCTGCGACCGGAATGGGATTGTAGGCCTTTTTGGCGAGTTGCGTCTCGTCGCCGAACATGTGACGCCTTTTGATGTCCGTACGGATGTGCTTTCTGAATCGTTTTCAACGTCATTGGCCAAGCTACGGTAGAATGAGTTTGTCATACGTGGTTCTAGCCTGCACCGACTCGCTGATTTGATCCAATTCGGAGGCGAACTGGGAGAGGGCGTCCTTCAATTTGTCCACCTCGTATTCCGACCATTTGCTGAAAATGAAATTTTACCGCATAATTTTCGGCTTCACCCCTCTTTTGGTAAAGTCAAAATTCACAACAACAAAAAATACCTCTCATCCGTGTCATTGGCCGCGTGCAGTTGCAGCGTCAGGTCACCGAGTTTCTGGAAGGCGTGACCGGCTGTCAGAAATACTTCCGCCACCTGAACAATATTAGTCGCTAAAAGGAAATCAATTCTTCGATAAAAAGATAATTCTATTCTTGAAAAATGATCATTTTCCATAAAGGAATCAATTTTGGTAAAAAGAAACAAATCCTCACTTTTCCAGCCAAATTGGCGGGCGCCACATCGTTTCTCAGCAAATTCCCGCTGCCGCTCGTTTGCGCTGAATCGATGTACCCACGATTCGCCATTTTTCTAAAAAAAATAAAATTTGAAAAAATCAATTTAAAAAATCAAATATTTCACAGTTGAAAACTGTCTTTTCAAAAAGAAAAAAAAAACAGGAATGAAATTTTATTGACCAAATCATCTTTGAAAAATCGATCGATAGACCCGTGTGTCAGACCAAGAAAATCAATAAATAAGCAGAAACAAATCGTTAAAGTTGACTTCTAAAACAGCCTGCCATAAGAATGAAATAACACGGCAATCTGGAAAAAACAATATAACGAAACTAGACATACGAAATAGTGTAGAGCAGAATGGAGGAAAAGTTTTACATTTTGTCTTTTCCAATGCTATTTCATCGTTTTGTTTGGCAAGTTGGATAATTCGTAGCTTCGTAGTCCTTAGTTAAGGGTATAATAGAGCAAAGTAGGAATAAATATTTTCCAAAACTATTTCGTAGGCTAGGAAGTTACGAAGTATCTAGGTTGTCTCGTTTTTCCCCAAATTTGTCGAATAAAACTAGCCCTATTCAAGAAGTAAGGAATGAAAGAGGTATACTGTAACTAGCTTTGTACGGCTTAAGCGTGACGGTGTTCATCTACCGCCTCCTTGACCCTCTTCCTGGGGCGCTACCATGTTGGAGACGACTGCGAATAAGACGACGGGAACGATGTACATCCACTGAAAGATAGTTCTTTGAGAAGAAAGTGGAGATTTTGAGAACAAAACAATTATAAAATCGAATTTTTGAAAATGTAAAGTGATTTTTTAAATTTCGAATAGAACTTGGAAATAAGATACGTTTTAAAATCTCACATATTTCTGAATAAAGCTCCGATTGTCCGCCTCACCGCCAGCCTGTTTGGCCTTGCGCTCTCGCTCCATCTTCTGCACGAACGATTGAGTGTCGGGACTAAAAATTAAATAATAAATTCTCAGATTTGGAAGCAATCGGACTTTGGCGTTGTCTCAATTTTCAATAAAATTTCATAAGTTTTGTAAAATATTATAATTGTCTTTCTGAAATTAAAGAACGTTATGTGAATGAATTCTTGAACTAAATCTAAAAAACCACATTTTAAACATTTCCTCACCTCGGCAAAACAGCCTTGTTCTGCACGTGAACAATGGCCTTGGGCTCCCCTTTGACTTGTGGATTGGCTGTGCAGTGCTGCGAGTCGAGTTGGCCCTCAGCCGCGACGGAATCTGGGAATACCGTCAGGGACTGGACGACTTGTCTAAAGTTTAGGAAAAAATTGCCTTTTCTGTGAAAATTCAATAAACACTTTCATTTCAAATTTCTAATACGGAAGTTGAGATTTAGGAATCATATTGGGGGATAACTAGGGGAATTTTATAACTTTCCTTTTCAAATTGTTATTACTATCTTAGGTTTTTTTTAATTAAATTCCGAATTTTCTCACCTCTCTCCGTCAACCGACACCCAGAACACGTGAAATAGCCTAGATTGGAGAATCAGACACTGAAATTTTTATCTTTCAAAAAATTGAAGCAGAATTTTTATACCGGCGAAGTGGAACTGAGAAATTCCTTATTGGGTTGGATTGACGATTTTCCACGAACTTGGTACATGTTCGATTGGGCCTCAGATAATCTGGAATTTACAATTTAAGGGTCAATTTAAAAAAAAAAATAGAATTTAATAGTGCCCCTTTTTAAATATTAAGGTAAAGATCCGGGTGCTCTACAAAAAAAATAAAGATAAAAATTGTACCGAACTCCCAAGTTATCGGTCGTCGTCGATTTGTAAGAGCCCGTGTAATTGCCATCGAACGATCGCTTCAACACGATCACTCCAAGGGAACTCCAACTGTCACCATCTAAATTTCGTTAAATAGGGTAATTGACGAGATAAATAGGTAATTCAAAGTTAATTACTGCTTAATGAATAGTCCAAATTCACGGTCCATTCAGACGCCGAAACGATTGTCGCAAAGACGCACAATGCCAAAGAGTAGATGACACACGACCAAGGCGTCATTCTGAAGGGATAAAATTGAAAAAGATTAAGAAAAATAATTAAAAATGATTAAAAAAAACGATTTTAACAATGGGCATTAACATCACACTATCCGTACAACGACCGCGAGTTTTTACAGCGTACTCTGCGTTTAAACGCGTAGTTCAAATTCACTCAAAGAGAGGGTGAATGAAAGGGAAGAAAAGGGAGGAGAATTTTAAGATTTAATCTTATCGATATCTATTTTCTAATATATCGATTATGATAAGTATATCTCAATTTAGGTCTGAATATTTTTATATTATTTAAAAATACTTTAATGCTAGCAAGCTTTCATGCCATTCATTTATTTTCTTTCTCATACTCTCTTGATTTCGGCTGTTATTTCGTAGTCATAGGGTGTCTATGAGTTCAATCGATATTGGATGCCATTATTACTCGCTTTCAAAATATTGCTTAATTTTCACTTTTTAAAATGATGTTTAATTTTAGAACTTATTCTCAATTTTTGTTCATCTAAATTGAACAATATCCGACTATCTAAATTTGCCAACGATCAATTGACTATAAACTCATCTTAAGTATGAACGTCAGGACTATTCAAAATGGTGCGGAACGGGTCCGTCGATTTTCACGTATCTTATACAGTTTTTCACACTGACTCTCGTGGTGTCTTTAGAGATGAAATGCGATCGCTGAACTTGTTTCGATAGATGGCTCTGAGCAAGGATGACATCAAGGAGAAGGATGAAGGTGACATTCGCAAGCCGACAAAGAAAATGGGGTGGGTAAATGAAGATGAGAAAGCTGGAGATAAACGATACGACGCTAATGTAAGAGATTTTTTTAGCCAACTGTTTTGGAAGGAAAGAAGTCTGGAAACTGTCAGAGGATGGTGGATGAATCGGCCGATACGGACGTCGACGAACTCTCTGAAGAAACCCGTTGTGACTCCGGACGAAAACGGGAGACAACTACACCAACCCACGTCCGCAGGTCATCAAGATGTCATAGAAAACCAAAACGATATCACAGAGAGAAATTCCCCCGTTCGGGCCGCGTTCGGGCCGAGTAGGGCCCGTGTCGGCGCCTACTCGGCATGAACGCGGCACGAACGCGGGAGGAATGAGGAACGCGGCCCGAACGAGGAAGGAACGCGGTCCGAACGAGGAACGAACACGGCCCGAACGAGGAAGGAACGCGGTCCGAACGAGGAACGAACACGGCCCGAACGAGGAACGAACGCGGGAGGAACAACGCTTTTCTTCGTGTATTTTAACTGTTCTTTCTCAAACGTTATTTATTCACTCGAAACATGTTACCCGACAACGAAGATTAATATAAAAAAACACTATGCTATTCTGTGTTTTAATAGAAAAGAACAACAGCCAATCATATTCGAATTCGAAATATCACCCGACAAAGATTAGTATCAAAGAAAACACACGATTCAGTTTAAATAGAAAAAAAACAATAAGTTATCTCATGTATCTTGAAATATGTTGGTAATAGCTTTGGTATTATAGAGCCCGCAAGCTCTCCGCCCACTTTATGAAACAAAAAATCGATTCTATTTTTGGTTCTCCGTTAATTATCTCGCTAAGCATCAAGAATTCGACCTTTTTGGATTTTCCTACTCATAAAGGGGGATCCTCTTTTCAAAGCACCTAAAAATTTATAGTAGTGTTCGCATTCTCCTGCATATTTTAGAACAAACAAATTTTAAAATGATTGACGACAATCTTGTTTGAAAGTCGCTATTTTCAAAAGTACGCAATGCCAACTGTTGATAGGAGCATCAATTGGAAAAAGAAAATTGTTCAATTTTTCTTAGAACAAGCTTGATTCAATGGTGTATAAAATCACTTGCGGGCCCTATATTAGTAAATCAATTTCTAGCCATACTTTTCGAAAATTTGCATTTTCGTGTACCAGCCCTGTTTCATGGCGACAGGTTCAGTCTTGAGAAGTCCGAGGTAATCTTCGTTGCTAATGAGATCGAAGATAGCCTTTTTCCTTGTTCTTGTTTCGTCTTCCTCCGTCACCTTGTTCCTGATGGTCACTTGGGCGGGAGTCCTGCGCATAGGTGAAAGTGCACTAAATAATAAAGCATTAAAGCACGTGTTGTTTACGAAGTGTAATTTGAGCAAAAACGTCATATCGAGGTGTCCCAAAACTATAGGTACACTTCATATTTTAATTATTCTGACGCCATAGAGTGAACTAATCCGGTTCAAAATTTCCATAATTATTCCATTATATATCCTCCTAATATCTGCCAAGTTTCACCCCGATCCAATCTTTTATAAGGATTCTACGATTTTTTTCCTAGATCGTTCGTAACCTTTGCACCAGAGTTTATTTTGAAAGTAGAATAATTGATCAGGCCATTTTAGTGATATTAGAAGAAAAATTATCAAAAGTCAAAATGATAAGAAGAGCAAAGGTTACTTACAGAACATATTCGATTTCGGCTGAAATGGTATTCGTCCACATGGATCGGATTTCCGCTTCGGCGGCAGTGGCTTCCATTCCTTCTTCAAGCACGACTTCGTCTCGCAAATTGACTAGCGTCAAGATCCCTTCTGAATTAATGTCTTGTTTTGCATTAGCTCAAAAGTAGGGACCACCAAGCCACGCCCTTTCACTGGATTCAATATTGTCCATAGTTGATAACCCTTCCGATTATCACTAACTTTCTTGTTTTACTTTTATTATACCTAATTGATCGGTACTACTATACAATTCGATACCGTTCTTTCACGTGGTGATATCGGATTTATTGATTTGAGCACGAAAAAAGTCCGCAAATGCGCGTCAAATGTTATGCAAACAGGAAAAAGCCTATAAATCGAGTTTTTGAAGAGCCTAAAGCCATTTTTTACAGAAATATTTAACTTTAGCAAATACCTATTGAGAAACTCCAAATTTATCAAAATCGGTTCTGGCGAAACCTATCAAATTGATTTTGAAGTTGTCAAATACTAACCATTATAGAAACTCTAATTTTTGATTCAACAACAATGGAATCGATATAATTCTTTCAAAAGTATCAATTTTGGCTCTATTGAAATATATAATTCGAAAAAAATCGAATTAAAAAATTATAAAAAATAAAAAAATGATAATTTTTTTATAGAGGCACATTTTTCCCTTTGTAAAAATCGCTTGCAGAAAGCTTATTTCATGAGCCTAAAGTAATTTTATTTCATTTTTACACTAATTGGGACTAAATCTTGCTTTCCTGAAAATCATCAAAATTCGTGCTGACGAAAAAATTATAGTTAAAAATGTGATGAGTGTCCATCACTCTACGATAAATTTTTAAAAATGGCTGGTGGTCCTTACTCAAGAGGAATTTATCTCTTACGTATAATGTCCATAGCAACTTTCTTCGGGAACGAGGGAAGTCGAGGACTGATGGCATAGGAATATTGTGTCTTACAATCCGCGGGCAGCATCTGGAATTAGCAAAAATTATGAAATTCTGATTATTTAGTTTCTATAAATCTATGAAAATTTATTCTCATTATTTATGGGACAACCCAATACCTGCTGGAATGTGAACGATAGGATCTTCCTCAGTTTATCGATAGGCGTTCTCCGAGTGTATGTATCACTCCATCGATCTGCCAGAATCAGGGAAAGACGAAGGTTCGCGGGTCTCAAGTCATCCGTACCTGGAATTGGGAGCTGACGTATTGGAATACAATTTTTTATATGTACAATTACAAGTTGTGAGCAACAGTGTATCGTAAGGAATGTGTTTCAAATTACCCACCTTCTACCATGAGTTCCTTTTCACTTGACTTAGAAGTGGCTTTGAAGACAAAGTCTTCTTCCTTAAAGCGTCCGGTTGCCAACTTTCTTCTGCTTTTGCGAGCAGATCCCGACTCCTCATTTTCATCAGTTTCCTCTCTCTCCTTTATGCTTTTTTTTTTCTTCCCACCCACAAGTTCACGCTTCAGATTCTGTATTTCTTGACCCGCCTGCAAACATTGACTAGTTTTTTTAGAATGAAAATCCATTTGTTTTCTTTTATCTTTTAAATGCGATAATAAAATATCGATGCAAAAGAATGAAGGCTCATCGGGCCGGGCGGAATTCAAATTTTGCTTTTCGGAAATCGGAATTCCGCTCGGCCCTGATGCTCATTAAACTTTTAGAGTTCTGCATAAATCTCATGAATTTTAGCTCTACTGATATTAATTCTTAATTTGAAGATTGATTTACATATAGATGGCTCATTGCCAAACAGCACATGGTCGACATGTCTCCGTTCTCGGTGGCAATTTCGAAGGCCTGTTGCAGCATGACCCCGTTCACTTCTCCGACGTTTTTTTCAACAATCACCTGAAATTTGTAGTAATGAGTTTTTCCTAGCACATCATCCAAATTTTTATTGATATTGTCTAATTCTCACTTTGAATTGCTCAAATCCTTCTCGATTGTAGATGGTATTTGTCAGCATCTCGAGAAATTCGCTACTTTTCGTCCTCTGAGTATCGTTGATACTGCTCTGCATTGCAGATTTGCTCTGGAAAAAAACAATATAATACAGTAACCCTCGGGCAGAGAGCTCTCGCCTCTTACTCAACAGCCACAGGCTAATTCACCAAGGATGTTGCCAATATTTTCAAGTTTCATAAATAAAGTATCTCACAAGTCTTTTAAACCGCAACAACCAATAAGAAGCTCGATGCATCAATCTTTACTTCATTGTTCACATTCCCTACCTGTTGTCCATAATTGGGTTCAGCTATTCTGGACGTGTCAGTCGTAGAGAAGTAGTTGATAACATCTCTGGTGACAGGGTCTGCATCTGCACCGCACGAATCCTTAAAAATATCGATCAAAAAATTAAGCTAGCTTTTCAGCCTTTATTCAGAGTCCGCAAGTGGTTCTGCGAATTTGAAGATAACGACTTTCAAAAAGGTTGTTGTCAGTTATTTCTTAAATTTTTTGTTCTAAAATATGCATCACATTCAGTTCTGCAAGAATATCCTAAGTGCTTTCGAGCGGAACCTCCCTGGAGCTTCAGAAATTCATTTTTCTCGAAATTTCGTCGACGACTAATTTTCGAATAGTTCCAGAAAAGTTCTGAACTTATTTTACAGCATTTTAACGATTCAAATCATTTGTTCATATGCTCATTTGAATATTCGTATAAAAAATTACTTGCAAAATTGCCTAATTAACGAGGAACAAAAGATGTGATCAATTTTTGCTTCATCAAGTGAGCGGAGCTTGCAGGCTCTACCTTCATTATATCACCTTTCGAAATACTCAATATTTCGCAGAGTTAAATCGCAAGAATACATTTTTATCTTGCCAATTTCGGCTTGCTTACCTCGCCAGTTTGCGATACAGAGTATGGAGTAGATGGAAGTCTCGTTGTTGGCCCACTCCAGTAGTTGTAACTGTTGTTGGGGAACGGTGGGTTGGCGCTCGCACCATGTCTCTAAAATGTTATGGGCGTTTCTTGCCATTTTCCGTCAATTATGAAAAGGTGCAAAAAACATTAGCAATGTTTTCAAAGGTACCAACCATGTTGTAGCCAGTAGACGTGGACTGCATGGGCATGGGCATGAACGCAGGCTGCATTTGCTGGTAGATTTGGCAACCATGAGACGCGCTTGGTGGTTGGCGGTGGTAATTCCGATTTTCGACACCCTCATTCATCTCTGAAATTATTTTTTTTTCTATCCCATCAATAATATTTAGTCTTCAATAGAATAATGCTAATTCTGAATTCCTTTATGAATTTTTAAAGAGACTTTCAAATATTAAAAAAAGCGTTTTCTTTTTCTGAAATTCATATCTAAAACCTTGCTATGATAATTAATGAAAATGCCTATTTCAAACTTTTAATAAGTGAAAGGTTATACCTTCTTCACGCTCCTGACCATTTGCCAAACCGTATGGAATCGACAAGGGGTTAATGGCAGCGGGCATATTCTGGGATTTGGCCTTTTTTGGAGGCATTTCTAAAATTTCAATCCATTTTTGTAACAAAATTTTAAAAAAATACAGATAAAGGCTAATTGGTTTTAACCAACGTTTTCCTCAAATAAGTAAAGCAATAAGAGTTGCATTACGACTTTTTATTTCTTACAAAAACAACTCGTAAAACTGAAAATGATTGTTGGAAACAAAGCTAGGAAATTTGCAATTCCCTCCCATACAAACTCTTTACGCTTACAACAAATTAGAATCCCCCCTTATCAATTTTCTCCGATTTATGGTCGTTTTTATTATAACTTTTGGTTCCAATTGCTCTGGCAGAGGACATAAAGCAGTTCAAAAATCAGAGATAATCTTGAAAGACAACGAACCCAAGCTGCTCCCTCTAGGGAAAAAAAGGAGCTCATCCTCATACCATTATTCAAATAAAAACGACCCAAATTTACAACCAAAAAACTCCTAACTCCAAACATTGTCGACGGGAAGGGCGAAAAAGTAGCATACGTTTTCAAATGTAAAGGAAGTGGCGACGCTGTAAAGCATGGTAGAATCAACGATGACAAGTTGAGAAGGAATAGCTGATAGATACTGGGAAAATATGTCTAAGCGAGATATCTTCAGGAGAGCATTTTTCAAAGAAATAAGAATAGGATCTTGTGAATAACGCAATTGTGCAAGAAGATTAGAAGCTGCGATAGTAGAAGGGAAATGCTCGATTAGGAAACTAAGTGACCTGCGATTTGGAGTCGAACTTGAAGAAATGAGTACTATTCTTCCAAACTTGAGAGAAGGATCTCCTGGAGTTTGGAATGACACGAAATCTGACTGAGATTTTGACGGGTGGCGCCAATAGATGTGCGAAGAAAGACATTGAGTTTTCCACGCAATTCGAGCGCTGAAATGAATAACATAGTATTACTTTTTCACTGAATAATTTTCCTTGTAAGATCGTCGATCTGGTGCCTGACGAGAATAATTTGGATTCAAATGACACTAGAGATCTCCCCAAGAGTTAAACTGTCCGCACTCTCAAAACATTACTTTTTATAGAGATGAAGCTTACTGATAACGAATTGGACGATCGAGGATTTGCGACTCCATTGTAGCGAAAAGGTGGTCGAACCGAGAGGTTGGGTTTCGTTGGAGAGTTGATTCCAAATCCACACGGAAATCATCCGTAAACGGCGTCGCTCGAGGCAAGAAGCGAATCCTGAAGATGTATGATGAAACTCCTATTATAAAATTTGCTACTATTAAAAGTTATCGATAAATGATGAAATGAGCTCCTCTGTCAAAACTATGAAAATGTACCAAATAAAGTTGCAAGTGAAAAGACTAACTTCTCAGTGGAAATTTGATTGTCAAGATCTCGCAGCTCCTGAAGGTGTGTCAGAGGACCTCTCTCGGATATCATGTTGTGAACTGGTCCCCATAAGGCTAACCTGAAACAAGACAATTAAAGCATCTGAAGAATTTTTAAGGTCTACGTATCTAAATTATCAAGTCCTGTGAATAAAATAGTATGGGGGTCTTTCCCTCGTTTTTTTCTCTAACGCCACAGTATTTTCACGAAAAAATGGGGGGGG
>LIAE01010349.1:125685-151465 GCA_002287525.1 Diploscapter pachys
ATCTCCACAGAAGTTATTGGGAAAATGAATAGACCAACCGAGCTATCGCTGTTATGTCGAATCCAGCTGTATTTCTCGTGCTTAACACATTCTTCAAATGATAATTCATTTGTTCGAAGGCCGTCGTGGAGAATCCGTAGACACTGAGACGCTCCCTCAGTAGTTGTGGGAGGTGACACAGAAGTAACTGAGTCAAAATATTTGAATATATTCAAATGATCCACGTAGCGCTTGGCGTTACGTGATAATTATCGGAAAGATGATTCGTCCACTCCATTTTACACTAAAATGGTAGGAAATAAATGGATTTTGTAAAAATTCGATCAAGTTTATGCGAAATTTGGGGCTCAGAAGAAGACACTTTTCTAGGAAATAGGATGAGAGAAAGAAGAAATAGGCAAAAGTAGTCTTTTCTAGGAGCCAAATTTGGTATAGGCTAGAGTGTCTATGTTTAGTTGCAAAAGGCATATCTCAGGATAAAGTTTCAAAATAACAAAATATAAAAATAAATACATGAACTTTGTAGGTCACAGTATTCGGGCTGAAGATGTCCGTCCACAGATCTCGAAGCTCTTGGTATATGTCTGCCACCAGCATCACGTCATCGGATTCGCGCGAAAACAGGAGCAAGCTGTAGGCGTATGCCAGAAGAAGTGTTGCAGCTGTCGCCTTTATCTCAGGGAATTTCCTGGATAACGAAAGAATTGGGAGTGAGATGAGCACGTGCTGAAACGATTAGTGATATTTTTAAAAATGGAAACAAATTAAGTTGCAAATCGGGAAAGAGCAAAATGCTTTAGAAAGCTTGAAAATTTAGAAAATAAGTTGTAAAATTTAAAATTTTGTTTGACAAATAAGTATATACTTTTCCACTCTTGGTGGATAACGATATGGACCCCAAAACACCTCATGGATAAGAATGTGTTTCAATGAACAAAAGCCTTTTATCTAAAAAAAATAAACATACTGCCGAAACTTCCTTGCCGGAGAATCTTCTGTGCTTCGAAATTGGAAGAAGTCGGGTTACGTAGTATGTTGGTAAAAGGATAGTCGACGAGAGATCATTAATCGCCATCTTCGTATTCCGTCCGATGCGCAGTTCCGGCCGTCGTTTCCCCTGCATCAAATCTGAAAGAAATCTTTTTACAAAGAAAGAAAAGCATAAAGCACGTTCCATCCTTTTCTAAAAAATGGCATTTGTAAATAAGAAAAAGGGGTTTTCGCGCTTCACACTCATTTCAATTTCATACCACGTATCCAATCTTTCCACATTCCTTCACAAAGTAGGTGCAGTATATCCAAACAACTTTGATCCAAAGGACATAGCCTATTAAGCGGTGGGTCTACTGAAAAAAAAAACAAATTGAATAAAAAATCTAAAGGCGATATAGAAAATGCCAGATTTGGGACTTTTGGCCACCGCGCCGCAGTTGCGGCGGAAAAGTCCCAAGTTTGGAAAATACCATGTGTAAACCCATTGTTTCCATAGGCTGAGGTCCAGCTAATCCACTGCGCGTTCCTTGTTCGTCCAGATCGCGGGGGGTATCGATAAGCATGGTCCCTGTATGCCTAGAGAGACCAAACGGTTTTTCAAAATACGTTGAATTGGGTAAATGTGATATCAATGTGATAGTCGAAATCGGTATGAACTCAAAGCTTTTTTTTTCGAAAAACCAACGACGCCCATCATTTCGGGCGCCATTTATTACCCTAATTGGTGCCTTGGTTTCATTAAACTATCAGCTAATTAACGATAATTGAAACGGAGGAAAGTATACCGCTTTGCATCGGCAATAATGGCACAATCCGCGCGAATACGAGTGGTGGCAGTAGGCTAACTGCGCTGCCTGAAAATAATTAAGTTTGTATAATATCTACTGACTAAATTCTAGAAAATTTTTAATCCTAAAACGAATGAATCAGAACCGGGACTAATAAAAATTGAAGAATAGATTAAGAGAATTATCAACGATAAACAATCACCTCCAAATCGAGGGATGTGTATGTGATTTCGACATCGATTCTGATAAGACGACGTCCAGTATGGACGCGAATCGGCAAATTTCTGTGGAAATTTTCTCGAAGCCCCTCTAGAAGAACGTTCAGCGCTTTCTGCGAAGGCTTATTTGGACCTCTGTAAAACCCACACACCACAAGATTCGATTTGGCAAACCGTATGCCGGGCGGAAGATCGATCACTGCTAGGGTCAACGGCCAAAATTGACCGCTGAAAAAGTAGTCTACCGTAAAGTTCTGTCCAATGATTTTCAAAAATTTGTATTTATATAGTAGAGCGTTTCTATGGCAAATGGTTATTATTATAATATCATAGATGTGTCATGTCACTTGAAATAAAAAAGGTATATAAGGTGTCATCATCTATTCTGAGCATACGCAAGTATTCGCCTTGATTCTTTCTACAATAAAAAATACTAGAACAAACTAGAAACTCTTGTTGTTAGTTGGGAAATGGTTCCCCGCCCACCTTATTCCCCTGATCTCGCTCCTTCTAATTATCGCCTTTTTCTCAATCTAAAAAATTCTTGGCTGGAAAATTTTTCAATAATTATCATGGTCTAAGAAATGGGATCTCTAACTTCTTTAGCTTGTAGCCCCTCAATTCTGAGCAATGTGTTAATATCGGACAGGCTTTTCCGGATAACCGATAGAAACCAACCCTATAATTAGGTTCACCGCTGAACCCATATCTATATTACCCAACTTAGGTCATTGAAAATTGTTTTAAAATATCATTTGAACCATTTAGAGCAGGTTTACGGTAAATAGGATAATCCCATTAAAAAACTTTGCGCTCATTTTTAAGCAACACTAATATAAAAAAGATCTGCATTGGGTGCAACTTTGGCTCCTAGAAAAGACATCACTTTTGCCTATCTTTCTTTCATTTCCCCTCATACTATTTCTTCGAAAAAGTGATCTTTTTCTATGAGTCTACAAATATAAATATCACATACAGCTAGTTAGAATTAGATATACAAAATAAGAAGTGCTTAATGAAACTATTTTTAGCAAAAACTAATTGTCAATTCTTGTTAATAAAATTTGCATAAAAAATAACTTACTTATAATTACCCTTGAAGAATGTTCCGTCCAAGTTGATCGTCGCCTGTACAATCCAGTTTAGCATTCGGAATTCATTTGGAGTTTCAAGATTAACCTGTAAAAAAAACTGAAATTACTGCTATGGAATGCCAAGCTAGCACTAGCAATAAAATAAAAGAAAATAGAAGAGAATAAATTATCAAAAGAAGTTCTAAAATTACCATTACTCTACCTTAAAATAATCACTATTGATTGTGTCTGCTCTATTCCTCCAGTGACCTCCACGATGTAGCTGTGAGTGTAGAGCTTCGATCTCGTCTATGTTCTGCGTGAGAATCCTCTGAAGTTGTACAGCGATGTCGAATACGCACACGGCCCGAACTTCAGATGGGGTTGAACGGCGGCGCGTCGTTCTAAATTTTTTAGAGATAAGAACTCACGCCATTCCTTTCCAAAAAATGCCACTTTTCCATAAGAAAAAGAGGGGTTTTCGCGCTCTGGGTTTTCATTGCTTGGCGACACAAACTTGTCATTTATTTTCGTCCTACTGACTTTTCGTTTCAAATTCGCCAATTATAAGTTTATTCGTGGTTAATTAATTAATTATCGATAATTTCGGGAGGCCCCCTCACTGCCGCTTGTAAGGACGCTGCACAGCCTCACAATCAATGGACTTAGATAAGTTTTTTCAACTTTCGGAACAATGAAATTTTCTAGTTTTTGGAATAAATTTAGTTCTTTTACGGATTTTAGATTTATCAAAAAAAACTAAAATTAGAGATATTAACCATTCTAAATAAACTTATAATTGGCGAATTTGAAACGAAAATATGACGAATTTGCGATTGCCAAAATGCCAATTATGAATAATGATTTGTTGATGAAATAGTAAATTGTTGTATTTTATAATAATGAAAGAGTAACTGACCCCGTACACGTGTTGGTTCTGCACGGCGAAGACAAACTGGCGATTGGCTCGTCGCATTCGCAGAAATACTGGACTATTGGACGGACAGACTGAAGAAGGGCCTGCTCCAGTTCCCGAACTTCGTGAAGCGAAATTCGCAAGTTGCTCTGTCCGCATAGAGCCGACGCCGCCGCAAAGGCTCGTTGCAAGGCGATTTCGCTGTGGTTATGTCGCAACTTTTGAGCCAGAAGAAATAAGGCGATGTCGTTCTTCAGCTCTGGAAAGGAGCATGATAATGGAAACGGGCAGAGTTTGGTAATTCCCTTGAAAATCAAATGTCTCTTTCTCTAATCTCAAATTTACACACTAATATTCATATATATATATCAACTTTTCTTTGCTTCTGTTCGGAATGAGCACGTGAAAATATCAGAAAACTATCAAAATAACTAGCTCGACAGCCAATTTGATAATCAAACTATGCAAGATTATGGGTATTTATGAATGAGATATGACTTCGATATTCAGCGAAAAATCGAAACTGCTCATTCTAAATAATAAATCCATGAACAGTAAACCATCGAATTTATACGATATGAAATACTTACGGCGATAAACAGGGACGGGAGGCTGTGGACCAAGCTCACATGTAATTTCGAATTCAGGTAGAAATTCGTGGTTCAGACCTGCAATAAGAAAATAGTGAATAAATAGTCGAATAAAAGTCCTCACATTGGCTTTGTTCGTTATGACTGGGGGCTCTGTCTGACTGTGAGTCGTCGTCAGATTCGACAGGCTGGTCTTCACCAGTGGGCACGAGTGGAACGTCAGAATTTGAGTCTAAAAATTGTAATGTCCTGAAGCCATAAATCATTCCTAATAAACATTCACAGCATTTATCAGCAGGAAAGTAAAATAGGCCCCTACTATTCTACACTCAACCTACATCCACTTTTTATCCCAGACACACTACAGTGAGGCATTCCTTCTGGCAGAAACGAAAACACGCATTCTCACATTTCCAATTTAATGTTCACAAAAGAGGGTGGAATGAAAGGACACTCTGTCATCTCATCTCTGAGCTCTCTCATCTTGCCATATTTTTCTAGCGGGGGGAATGGAGAAATAGCATTGAGAGTGTGGAGTAGAAAAGAACCCCGCGATGAAAAAAACATGAAAAGAGATCAATCTTTTGAGGGATAATTGGAGCAACTTGGCGATAATTATGAGTGAAATGTTTTATGGAAGTTATGATGCAGAAGAGTACGAGATTGATGGCGAGTTGTTGCAAGAATTGGTTGAAGAAATACACCAGAGTTGTGAGAATATTCAGCGGCAATTTAGCGAAAAATGTTGAAAATTTAAGGGGAATATTGGCCATTAATCGAAGATTTTGGTAACATCTTACTTGAAATCAGTTGCATAGGTATGGGGTGAGGGGGAATTCTAAACATTGACCAGTCGTCGAGAAAAGTCAGCACTCTACAAAAGTCAATGCGAAAGTCATTGCAATCTCTACCAAAACTTACCTGGTTTTTGTTAATTCTTTAATTCTACGATTTTTGGTTATCGCTTATAGCATTTTAATGAACCCAGAACCTGTGATACAGTCAGTAGCCTTACAAAACATTTTATCTAGCGATCATTTTTACTATGCAAAGAAGTTAATTTTTAGTAGAACTCGGTAAAATTTGCTTTGGCCAAATGCAATAAGCTCACAACAATCGTACTAGATTCGCCATTGGTTCCAAAAGTTCGGGGATAATCTCGATAAATAAAATTCACCTCGAACTGCAGAGCCTGTAGCAGACGAACCGTTTGCTGGAGTCAAGAGTCGAGCGAGTCTGACAGCGGAGTTGAGTGCGATGCGCCTCCGAGCGGAAGGAGCTCTGAAATTGAATGTGCAAGAAAATTGGCATGGGAATTGAAAAAAAACTACCTTCGTCGATGAGCAGAAGAAATCATGTGCAAATTCGTCTGTTATTCTCTCGTCACGACGAAGTCTAGCTAGTTCACTTGTGAAACAGAAAATGCAGTGTTCAGTTTCACAGGGTTTCGAAATCGTTCCCGCGTTCGTCCCGCATTCGTCCCGTGCGGCCCGAATGCGGCCCGAATGCGGCCCGAATGAGGGAGGAACGCGGACGCGGCCCGAATGCGGGAGGAACGAGGAACGCGGCCTGAATGCGGGAGGAACGAGGAACGCGGCCCAGACGCGGCCCGAATGCGGGAGGAACGAGGAACGCGGCCCGAACGCGGCCCGAACGGGGGAATTTCTCTCTGTGATATGAATTGATGAAAAGGAAATGATTTTGTAAAAGTAATTTTCATGTATTAAGCAATACACCACAAGTTAGAGTAATTATATTTTCTTTTAATATTTATGTTAAGATATCTCAGGGTACTGATAATTTTATTATTTTTCTTTTCTATATACTTATATAAACAGCGAGGGCGCTGCTTTTCGGAGGGGCGAGATGTGCCAGAGGATCGTGGTGGAGGCGCGACGTCAGTTGCACCGCCCGCGGATCTTTATCTCTTTCCATCTCTCGTATCCTTACGGATCGCGCTCGCCTCCTCCGAGGCAGTTGACCCACATCCTATGGCCAAGGGATATGACGCCTCAGGGCTCTCCCCTATCTCCTTTTGTATCTCTATATTCTAGCTATTTATATTTATCGTAAGCATATTCACATTATATTTATTTAACTATCCCACCCAATTATTGTAAGGAATAAACAATATAAGAGAGTCCTTGTAAATCCACTCAAGCATCATAAGTTAGGAGGGCACTACATGTGTAGGCTAAGGTCTCAGTGCCGCTATACGCAATGAGCATGACCTAGCCTAACCAATTTATGAACGTCATAACCTGCGACCGAGTGAACTGGAGCTAGTGGACCAATACCCATAAAGGGGCATGACATACGCAGGGGTGGATCGTAACGAAACCATATAGATCCAAAATTAGCTAGCGATAAGACGAAAACTGAAATGACAGTAGATAGAAAGAGAAGGTTCAGCTTCGAAGAATACAAAACCACCTTACAAATTCGCTCATGATTTTCGGCGAGGGCAAGAAAGGAGGAGAAAGTTCTACTGGAGCAACAGCAGAAAGCATAACAAAAAAGGGCAAGACGAGCAGAAATCTCGTGTAAAAGGAGAAATCATAACCGAAGAAATGATATTGTCTCGAATGAATGAAGAATTTGCAGAACTTGAAGGTTCGCTGAGGGACACGATGGAAATGGAGAATTTTTTTGAGGACAATGAAGAAATTTTAGAAAGAATGATCATTGAGAACAAAGAGAATATTTTTATTCCTAACGATGACTAATGAGTCCTATTAACGAGTGCAAGCTGTTGTTAAGATTTGGATTTTCCATATATTTGTCCATTTAAACCACTTCTGTAGTTTCAATAAATATCGATATTTGAAAAACCAACGCTTCCTAGTTTTAGCATGTAAAAGTAGTGTATAATAAAAGGTGCACATATATGACACAAAGGTGCGTTTTTCCGCAGAAATTGTAAATGAACTGAAAATATTAATAAGTATAAAATCAAACATGAATAAATACCGGAAATATAAAAAAAAGAATCATTAAATTTGGTTCAGAAAGAAGGAAGCTACGATTTTTTTCTGACATGGGATCTGTAAAAACTTGAAATTAGCATAACTCCACCCATTTGTATTTTTACGAAAAACGGTTATCACCACGAGAATCAGCGTGAAAAACTGTATAAGATATGTGAAAATCAGCCAAATCGACGGACCCCTGTCCCGCATCACTTTGAATAATACTGACATTCACTCTTAAATGATGCCTAAATTTGAAAATCAGATTTTATATGATGAATAGCAAAGAGAATAGACTGATAACATATTCGCTTATTTTCTTTCATACGAACTGTTAGCTTCTTTGGTTCTGTATAATTTTGAATCTTCTTATAAAATACCAAATATAACATTGTGATAGTTAATGCAAATATATCTGTACGATTCTAATCTCTGGATAATAAAAAATAATATTGTTGAGACAATTCAAAATATTCACTAAATTTTCACCATTAAAGTTTGCAGATTTACCAAATAATCGTATGTCTAATAGTCTCTCGCAGATGATTATTTTCATCATCCAATTAAAATTCCGATATCGCATATTGCAGCTGACTTGCATTATAATGAATTCATAAAATCTTTGATAAATACTAATTTAAGCTTTCAAAAATCGAAGAACAAACTTTATTTCAGTATTACTCTAATTAGTTTGTATATTTGAAAGTAGTTCTTATGCTTTGCAAAATAATTGCTTCATTAAAAATTTATTTTATTTTTTAATCATCAAACAATTGACATCTGAGAAGGTTCGAAAATGAAAGCATATTCTCCACAATCATGTATGTTGATTTTATGTAGAATTTTAAAAAGAAAACTGAAGAGAATTAACATCAAACCTAGAGAGAACTTTTGTCAAGCAAAAGAAATATACGAGGGGGTAGGTTGCAAGGGGTTTTTGACGGTCGCCTTCCCTAGGTCTGATGCAAAATAATTTCAAAAGAGCACTTTACAATATTAATTTCGCATAGGAAACGTGAGAACGATATCAATCTAATAACTTTATTGACTAGCGTCGAGTACTGCTGGAGCTATTTGGTTGCTCTTTCTAAAATGATACAAATAAACATAAATCTATTTTACATAAGGTCGTACTTCTTTTTTAAAAATCTCTTTAGAGATTGTCGCCGCCTAGGGTTACTTATCATGAATGAAATGGGAATTGTGATAGTCCAAAGTAATACATCTACAGTTCGCGATTCTCCATATGTTGATATTTCATTTACCCATGCAAGCTGCTTTATGTCAGAGTTGGTTCGAAAAAACACGATTGTTCCTATTATTGAACACATCTAAATAATATTAATTTATTTTTGAAACAACATTATATAATATTTAAGAATTGTTTCATAAATATTGAACCAGATCTTAATTAGTTCCAAATTAACGTGCGAGCATTTTTTGCTCATTAAATTGTCGATTGTCTAGATCAGACTTGGGACTTTTGTTGAAATTTGGCCACCGCACCGCAGTTGCGGTGGAAAAGTCCCAAGTCTGGTTTAGATATTAAATAAATGAACGTTATTGTCAATGATCGATAGCTTGAGACGAAATAAGCGATGCACAAATTCGAATAAGCAAAATGCGCATTGCGCAATATAAAAATAGCCGTCAAAACCATTCCTCGAATCGATGAAATGTCGCTGATTCGTTTGCAAACAAAGTGCTAATTTTCATGTATTCAAATTCTCCTTTTTTATTTTTCCTCAAGTAATCTATCATTGACAATATCTTACATGATGAACAGTAAATGGAATCATTTGATATAAGATTCGGCGGCATTCGGCAGTATAGTTGAGGCTTGAAAGTGCTGCCATTCTTGTAAATGAACGATACAATAATATGTACAACAGTGATGATATAAAAGCGATGATATCCAGAAAGATTGTAAAACACTGCAATTCCAAATACCGTATTCCCTCTAATTGAAAGGTACGCTCGTCTATTTTTCAATCCCACTAATTTTCCAAAAATTTGATTTTTTTTCAAACTGCCATAACTTCTCATCTAATGACCGTAAAATCATTAGCAGTCATGATTAAATCCACTCTACACATTCTAAGAAACATTATAAAACACTTATTTAGATGATTTGAGTAGGTTAGTGGGTAATCCTGGCACGCTGAGGATCTCAACTATTAGAGAGTGCCCTTCAAATAGAGAGAATATGATATATGATATCACAAATATAATTAGCAAAATTATGGTTTAACAAATTAATAAAAATAGATTTAGCATTTAAATAATGTCTTACCATCGATATTTTTATGAAAGTATCTTGCTTCGTTTGATAGATGAGCCATAGACAGAGATGAATAATGGTTTGAAGAATCGAAAAGAAATATACGAATTTTATTAGAGTTTTTAATTTTTTCCTGAAATTGAAGCTTAAGATTCTAAAGCAAATTAATGAATATATAAATTACGAATTATATTTATATTAAATAGATTGAATTCAGTGTGAGTCCAGAATGACTTTGAACCGAAATTATCATCAATGATCGATTACTCGAGACGAAATTAAAGGGGAAAATTTGATGTATGCAAATTAGAACATTATTTGCAAACTAATCGACGATATTTTATCGAATCTAAGAATGACTTTGACGATCATTTGATATTACGCAATGCACACTTTACATATTCGAATTTGTATATCATCTATTTTGTCTCAAATATTTGGTCATTGACAATATTACTTGATACCGATAGCATACCCGATTAACCATTCAGAAAGCCATCTTACATCATAGGCAATTACCAAACGTTGTGTAACTAGACAGATATTTAAGAGTGACATAGTACAACTAATTACTGGGAAAATGCATGTCACTATTAAAATTGTTAGTCCTGCTTTTAATAATACTTGGATAAGAGAATAAGATTTTAAAATAGATATGATTATTTGCATATTTCCATTTAGCTCTATCGAACCTGAAACTAATTTCTTGTCGAAATATTTGCAATGATTTGAAAATTGGGTTTATATGGAAATCAACTTTGCTAAATTATTGTTTTAAAAGATATAGAAAGAATCCATATATTCCATTTACATGAAAAATATTTAAACAAAAACTATAAAGTCGTGAACTTTCTCATATTCATTAACAATCAGTTTGCGTAAAAGCAGAACACGCAAAAAGGGAGGAAGAGCAAAAAATCGGTAACCGTAATCCTTCCGAAATTGAATTTTTGATTTTTTTTCTATTTTTCATTATCATCAGCATACGGTAAGTTCATGAAATTTTTAATGTCTATAAGGAAGTTGCACTGATTAAAGGCATCGTTATCCATTGTTAATGAACATGATATTGTGATGTGATAAGACCTATGATTTTCATAGCTACGTCCCAAATTATAAAACTGAGTAGCATAACGAATATAACGACTAATGTTATGCACATACACTTCATTTGAAATAAAATTGGATAATATGGTGCCTAAAATTAAAAATTTTTCATATATATTAATGGTAGATAATAATTTATACAATGACCTTGATATCTCCTAATTAAAGTATCAAAAATGATTTCATATTATTAAAAAAATCATCACTAACTTCTTTAATGTCGCTTAAAGTTTTTTCAGAGACTATGAATATAATATTTAAAAACAATGAAGAAAGTAGCATTACTAAGTATGGATAGTAGATATGAATATCTTCTGTTATAAAATTAGCCATACTATAGGAATTTGGCTCGTTTGTTGACGCTGAATGAAAGTAATATACAATTTAAAGTTCAGATTGAAATCAAAATAAATTTGAAATAAACATTAGTTCTTGAAAATACTCACAAGTTAAGTTTGCCATGATATTCGAATATAGAAATTCCTAGGAATATTATTCAATATTAGCTAATGTGTTTGAATTCTTGCTCCTGAAAAATTACATTCATGAAGTAAAGTTTAACAATTAATTTTGAGAAAATTTTCTAAAATAATTTCATGAGATAAATCATATTTGAATTTCAATAATATGAGTGGTGTGAAGTCGCAAAGACTTTGCAGATGATATTTTTAAAACTATTTTCAAGATCATATTTCGAAATACTTTCTAAATATCATGAAAGTGAACATTCAACCTTTCATTTTGCAAAATAATTGCTTCATCAAATATTTATTAATTTTTTAATCATCAGACAATTGACATTTGAGAAAGTTCGAACACCAAAGTATGATCTCTATTACCATTCACTTGTTATGCCGAGTTTTTGCATTTTAATGAGCTATCGAAGTGTGGGCAGAGTTTAGAGTTCTTTTTTTAAATAGAGACATTTTTAAGTTTAAGAAATTTTTAATATATTGCTTATTTTAATAATTTTCCAAAATGTCAGAAAATTACATGAATTTCCGTTTTTTTGTGAATAATTCCAAATCGATTTGTGTGATAGTCAATACGATGAGGATCATGTCAGGAAATATTTAGGAACTTAAATATCTTGAATTATTCTTTTATAATTAGTTCTAATGTGCTTAAAAATATCTTATCGACAACTTTGTTAGGAAATTTCTTTATTAAATTAAAAATTTTTTATCGTGAATTTTGAGTTTTTTTTTCAATGATTCGAAGCAATAAACTCGTTTAAATTCGAAAATTTTCAGTGTTTTTAATGAAAATGATGCACAAATCGATGGGTGAGTCAGTGTCTACCCGTGTTGCAAGGCGTTCGCATAGAAAGAGGGCGTGGCCAGCCATAGTTAAAGAGGGGAATCGAGTGTTGTTTTCATGATATCCTAGGTGACAAACAATTCTTAACAAAATTCGCTTCAAAAATTTGACTCCACTTGCGTCCTCTAACTGTATCGTCTGTAATCTCATTGAGCAAATTGTTCGAGTCTAGCCGAATCAAATATTGCACCTTTTCATGTGAAATTTTAATAAACCTAACATTTTATTAAATCTTCGGCAATGCAAGTAAAGCTATGATAATAGTTATATCTCGATTGCCAATTGTTATTTACAGATCACAGGTACCGGTTTCATGAATTTTCACTGATAAAATTGGAAGCAGAAAAGATTAGTCTACAAGCGATAAAACTTTCATATCCTGAATAATTTCGATAACTTGAATCTCAATTTTGAGGAAAGGCAAAAATCAGTTTCATTTCTTGAAGGCCGATGGGGCATCAGAGAATTGAGTTAACGAGTTGGAAGAGTCCGAGTCATCTGAAATTTGAGGGGTAAGTATTCTTCGGAGAAAAATTTGACGAACCCATATCCGTAGCGAGTCTGCCGAAAACACTATCGATTCCCGGAAGCATCGAAATGAGACTCTGGCAGTTTCCAGTGTCAACATTTGGGACATAGTGACCGCAACAGCACAAGCAGGATTTTCCGTTGCTGAAGTCACTTTCGTATAATTTTCCAAAACGTTTTTGCTCTACCTGACGCAGGTTGTTCCTCTCAGCAAATTAGCCATGAAGTCCATCTTGCCTCTTCGATCTCCACCTCCTCTTCGATCATCGCCTCCTCTTCCTCCGCGTCCTGGACGCATCTGAGAATCCGGACCCATTTGGGAGTTCTCAGTTGAGTTCATGAAAGCTGGAGTGAAGACGGCAAAGAACATCGGGTCGGAAGACTGACTATCCTGCAAATACTATAATAGTTCCCTCTAAAAATGTAAAATTCACCTGACGAGACATTCTATTTTGACCAAAGCCGCCGAAATCTCCATTGTTTTCGAAGGAAGAGTCTTCGTCGCCCCAAGGACCCCGACCACCGCGATGATGACGTCTGTGAGGGCCGAATGGGGGTGGAGGGAATCTGCCTCGTCCACCTCTTCCTCCCGGTCCAAATGGCCTCGGTCCGAAGTGATGGCGTCTATGGCTTGGGGGTGGAGGATACCAACCGTGACGTCCTCGGCCTCGTGGATCCCATCGTCTCGGCGGGAAGCGTCTTCCTCTTCCGCCAGGTCCGAATGGTCGTGGAGGGAACCTTCCTCGACCGCCTCTGCCTCCTGGCCCAAATCGATCATAATCACCCATATCATAGTCATCTGAAGATCAAATTAGTTTCTTTAAAACGAAGTAGAATCTCACCTCCATAATCACTGCCCCAGTCGTCATCATAGCTGTCGTCGTACCATGGATCATCTCCTTGTCGCGGACCAAAGCCTCCAGGACCTTGGCGATTGGGTCCGAAGCCTCGTCTTCCTCCTGGGCCTTGTCTACCGGGGCCAAAGCTTTGTCCACGTCCAGATGGGCCGAATCCTGATCGGCCTTGGCCTGGACCGAAATCAGGTTCAAAGCCTCCACGGCCTCCTTGATCGGGTCCGAATCCACGGCCTCCTTGATCGGGTCCGAATCCACGACCTCCTTGATCGGGTCCGAATCCGCGGCCACCTTGATCAGGGCCGAATTGAGATGGTGGACCAAAGTCTTGGTCGTCAGGTCCGAAGCTCTGGCGCTGGCCTCTTCCTGAGAAGCCACCCATTCCTCCTGAAATACTCAAGTTTTTCTTGCTAAGCACAAAGAAGTGCACCTTGTGGCCCAGACTGTTGAGGTCCAAATCTGTCCTGGCCACCCGGTCGCATTCCTGGATAGCTCTGAGATCCTTGACCCATTCCTCCCATGCCGAAGGACCCTCTAGCTCTTCCTCTTCCGCTGTTGGATCCAGACCAGTCGTACTGTGGGCTTGCGCCGGCATCCCCGAAGCTCCCGAATGATGAATCGTCGTAGTTGCCGAAATCGGCCTGGCGCTTCTTCCTTCCGAGCAAGGTGTAATCAGTGAAGTCCGAGTCCATCGCCGATGTTGGATCATCGAATTGGGTGTTGTATATCGCGTTCATTACTCCCTGAATGTTCGCTGATTCTTTTGAAAGATAAGATTTTGCCAAACCTCGTCGTCTCCTTGATCGATCATGCCCTGAATTTGCTCCATTCTTCCTCCCCCAAGGAACAACGGAGCTCTGCATCCACCATCTTCAAGACTGATCTCGCAAGCCTTGGAGTCGTCACAGTCCTCGTGTGGCAGAGGACGAATTTCTTTGAGTCTGAAATAAAATTTCTAATCTTTCTTCAACTCTTTAACAACATACGGGCACTGTGGTCCTCTTCTTCTTCCACCACCACCACCGCCTCTGCCTCGACCCATTCCATCGTCAGATCCATCATAGTCCATTGACGAATCATCTTCGTTGGTTGCGTTTCTCATACGGCACTGGAACGATTTTGAGCAAAATCCGCATTTCGGAGGTGCTCCTCTAAAATTCTTCTATTGTTGAATCAGAGATGATGACGTAGGAAGTATTTTCAAGCTATATATCTATTGGGTTGGTCTATAATAAGTCCATAGTGGACCCAATAACTTTCTTTGTATCTGACGAATCCAAACAGTTTTTTTTCTCTGTATTAATACCTCTAGCGTATGGATTTTCACATTATATATATCAAAACTCGATGGCTTCACTTAGTACGCGTGAAACGACATGCTTTCACATAGTGGCCCACCCTTAGGCAAAGATCTAGATTTTCTCGCGAGAAATTTCTGTGTCAATAAACAATTCTTCCGTGTTTTGACTGACCTCTTTTTGTATTCGGTCTGGATTACTGTATAGATCTCGGTCGCCTTCGCCTCGACGAACTGTAATAAGCGTTTTAATTTTAATTGCCTAATTATGTGTAACAGATCAGCATCAATGTTTTCTCCAATAACTTGGCACAAAAGTCACATTTTCTGGAAATCCACTTTTCGGCAAACATTCAATTTCAGCCGGTTTGACTCGTTCTATTGACATCTTCCGGTTTGCGCACTGCCATTCAAACCAAAACGCCTCTCATCATTGTGCAGAACTCGCGATTCAATTGAACTAGACAAATTTGCACGATTTTATTGAATGCGCTAAATTGAGTTCTATTCATAGAACGTGCGTGGGAAGATGGATCATTTCTGATTGTAAGGTTGTATGGAGACCAAATGAAGTAAACGCATCCAGAACCATCCGGAGTCCGGACATGAAAATACCCTACCTTCTTCAAATAGTCAGGCCACTGGCTCTTGACCGGAATATATCTACAGGCCTCCGGTAGGGATTTCATATCCATGCTCGGCCACCAGCACTTCAAGTTCTCCCATTCGCTCCACTTACCACATCTGTCTCTTGGAGGGAACGGTCGTGGACCTGGTCTGCAAAAGGCTCTTTATTCCTGAGAAGCATCGCTCAGTGAAAAACGATCAAACTCTTGCATCATAGCGATTCTAAACTAGTAAAAGGATAGTTTCAGCGAGAGGTTTTTTCCCCTTCATGATATTGTGTGCTACGATGCTGCCATTTTTCTAGAAAAGCTTTTCAATTACCTTGGTCTTGGCCTTGGTCGTGGTCGCGGTCCAGGTCCAGGTCGATCCATGCCTGGTTGGGACACAACGCTTCCCGAGATTTCTTGACGATCGGTGCGGTTTTGAGGAAGCAATGAGATGAGTGTAAGGAGAGTGGAATCTGGATCGATGTCATCTTTAAGGACTGGGTTGTTGAAGTTCTGAATGAGAGCGGTTTCAAAATTGTGAATAATTTCAAGTACCTGATAGGTGCTCTCATCCTGGGTGAAAGCTATAGAAGCCAGGCCTGCTACAAATAGCAGGCTTAATTCGCGCATGATCTGAAAGTCGAGATATTTCGCTTAAAATATGACTTTGAAAAGTTAGAGATGTCCGTCTTTTCCAGTTTACATAAATCTTTTTCTTTAGACGGTACGACTTTTATACCCGGAAGAGAGACAGAGAAAATGAACCGGCAAGAAAAGAGCGAAACGAAGAAGAAGAAGGGAAAATAAATTTTGGGTAAATAAATGAGCAAAGTCAATGTGGAGGTAGACACTGGACATGGAAAGGTGATGCCATGAAACGCATTGTAGGACGAAAAATTGGAATCTTGAAAAGGCGATAAAGATGGTCTTCATCATGAAGATATGTTTCTGATAAATGAGAAGTTTCCGATTTGAATGAATTTGTTCGCTCACTTCTTCACTTATCAGACACAATATTTAGCTCTAGTTCCCCTCAGAACGATAATAAAGTCAGAGGTACGACGTCATATTATATATTTTAAAAAACTGCTATTTGATATGATGTCGCTACTTTTATATACCATCGCTCTTGTGTCGTATGTGTGGGCGAGACAATTATCGTTTCCAAATAAAACAAAATTGCAGCAGATTTGCTCTATATCCCATGTTATTGCTGTTGATGTCATGTTCGATATGTTCAATGTCGAATCGAACCGGATATTCTATCATTTGACTTGATCTGTGCTACTCATTTGCTGTGAGTTATCAAACAGATCAGTATCACTTTTTATTTATATAATAAATTGAGGCTTTTTTCTACTCTAATTTATTTAGGAAAACGTTCGACCAACCCAACAACACTTATTCATACCAATAAATGGTGTTTGATCTAAACTGAAACATATCTGCAAATCTTATTTCTTTGATATTGCAAATAGAAATACTCCAACTAAAGCAGGCGAAACTTCCTCATTGAGCGTGAGATTCTTCGAGTGCATGTTTCCTTCCATTCAACAAAATCCGTGTACAGGTCATTTTCTGACCGAGATGTTTAACGTTTCAATGCTCTTTCGAACGTTGTCTTGCTCAACAACCCGCATGTTGCTCAGTTTAACCCCCTAACCATCTGACTGGTTTGAATTTACCTTTACCTTTTTTCTCGATCTCTCTTCCTCTCTACTCGATTCTATTTACCTGACCGCGATCTATGTTGTGGGTAACGAAAATCGCGGCCAACAAAACATAAGAGAATTCAAAACGAAGTCTACAAATTAGTCACTGAAAATCCACGAAAAAAATCACCAACTCTATTTATTTTCCAGGAACCCAAAAATTGTCGGAATTTTAAAGTGCAGGTTGAGAATTTGTCGGAGAATCAGAAAATCTCACGTAATATGATATTTCTCTGGAAGAATATTTTTACAACTGAACTGTTCTTATATCGAAATTTTAAAGAAGCAGTTCAAAAGAGGTGCTAATTGAATCTGAATCTCAAGCGATAAATGATTTAAAAGTTGTATATTTTAAACGACAAATTTTCTAATCATTTTGTCAATCTATCGTCATCATGGTTGAATGAATGAAATCCCAACATCCAACATTTTCTACTACCCGTTGAGTAAGGTTTGAGTAAAAATAGCAGAATGGTCAAGAAATGGCCGAAATGACTGAGTGCTTAGAAAAATTACAACACAACTACGCATCGACACATTTCTCATTTTGTTACCTTCGCCCATTTCTCGAGAAGAAGTGATTTACCCTTGTGTTCATTCCAAAATTCTGGTTTCCAGTCTTCAATCAGTCGATCATTTAGTTTTGTCGATAACATCACCAACCAAATATGGTTACCAACTGCTTTGATAGAAATTCCAAGGTATTTTTTTAAGTTATTAATTTATGTTAAGTTTTAATTATAAAGAATGGTTTAATCTCAGAATCATTTGAATGTCAAATAAATCGTAAATATATCTTTAATCACTTCTATTTTTATCTTATTAATATTTGTTAAAGATTCAAATTTATGCAGAATAATTCATGCTCAGGATCGTTTTATTTCAAATAAACCTTAATTTAATTTTCAGTGCCTTCTAATTTCATCAATTATCATAGCAACGATAATATTATGCATGCTGAATTTCGCTCAAGCACACTCGATTTTTGGAGGAGTAGTAAGAGAATAAATAATCTGATTATTTCAAATTAAAAATGATTTATCCAGGCTACAGATAAAAGTGAAACCAATGCGCTGAGTTCAGTGATTCTTTTGGCCCTGCTGGTTAACGTCGGAGTGGTAAGAATTTTTTAAATTAAATATGATTAGAGGCCAAATGGTTTTCCATAATAGGTTGAATTTGGCAAATTTGATATAAGCGTGATGGACGAGGTCGTGAATAACTCAAAACCTTTTAGATTTTCAAAAACGGTTCATCCTATCGCAAGTTATGTTACTAGAGTTCCGACGTTGTTCATGCCTTCAGAATGTTTTTTTTTTCGAAAAACCAATGACACGATCATTTCCGACGCCATTTATTATCCCAATTGGTGTCTTAGTTTCATGAAATTTTATCAATTAATTAACGATAATTGAAACGTCGGAAAAATTCATACATTCTTTCTCTCCCTCAAAAGGGGGAGACTTGGTCTCTCTAAATATGATTCACTAAAATATATACATCCTGCAATATATTTTTTACAAGTCTAATACTCTCAGTCCTTTGAGAACCTAATTTTAATGGAATTTATTCTAAAACATATATTTAGGTCATCTTCGCTATGGTGCTGTTATGTTGTGTTTTAAAGACCAACAATAAAGTCGTACTCCTCTTAATGTTGGTTATTTTTGTAAGATTCTATTAGTTTTAATTTGATTTAAATTGAAATATATTTAGTCGGTTATCGCAATAGCGTGCATTGGAATGGCTATCGGTTTGTCTATTCTTGAAGCCAGTTAGCAAAATTTCTATTTTATTTTTCTATGATTATTTTCAGCGTACCTATCTAAGCCTGAATCACAATACTTCTTCCATAACACATACATCATCATTCTGTACACCGTTTTGGCTTTGGGTATAACACATTTTATTTTATTTGAATTTAATTAATTCTGAAAATTCAGTTTGCACCTGCATTGTTCTTCTCTTGGCCAAAATGTATCGCAATAAGACCCACCAAGTCAGCCCATATACCGAAGATTGGAGAAAGCGAAACCCATACTCTTACTATTATTAATCCCAAATCTAACCTTAGATTTTCCTTTTTAAATAAACATATTTTCCGTATTATTTTATATCTATTATCACGCACACTTAAAAGCCATTAAAATTTGCTTAACAAAGAGCAACAAGCCATAAAAACCCTAGTAGTGCCAGGAGCCTCGCAATTAACGACAATTTATAAGCATTTTAAGATTGAATCTTTTAAGACTCGAGTACAAAACTGCATTTGGACAAAAGTCCTTCTACTGGGATATGGCCCATATGGGTAGATAGTCCCTTGGTCACTAATCACAAAAAATCGAAAAATCGATATGATATTTTCCTTATGTTTCACTATGTTCATCGTAACTTCCTTATTCGGTGTCATTTCGACGAGATCTTTTCAGAATCATGCTCAGCTGGTCTCTCCGAGCATTTTGATACCAAATTTGAATTTTTCCCAAGCAAAATAGCGAAAATAGAATTTTCTGGAACTACCGTATGCGGACCTTCTGGAACATGCGAAACAAGTGGTCGGATCGGGTTTTAACCGTCAGATTCGTCATCAGCGTAGTCGAAAACCCTCAGGGACAAAATATCAGCCCGAAATTTGAGGGTCGACTTCTTGGGTACCACCCATCTTTATAAAAAACTCGATTTTTACGAAGAACGTGTCATATGTGCTCACCATTTTGCACGCATAGCTTTGACCAAACCCAAATTTTCTATCATTCATGTTGAAGAATAGGGCCAAGAGCAAATCTGGGATATCGTTTTCGTGAGTTTGAGCACTGTGACAAACCCTAGGGGCGTTATCACCTCGAATTGCGTCTTGACATTTCTTTTTTCGAGCTGGAGCCCGAAGCTTTCGGCTTTTTCTTCGACTCTCCCGTCTTATCGGCGTTTTTCCTTTGTCTCGTGCGACCTCAGCAGTTTTCCGAGTTGATTTCTTATCAGGGTCAGTGAATTTCCTGTTGTGATAAAAGTGACTTACTAATTAGGAATTCAGGCTGGCATATTTGCATTCGACTTTCTAGTTACTGATAACTGAAGAGGAAGCATACCTATAAAAGGAAACGTCCAAGAGGATTCGGTACTAGCGCAGCTCAGTCGATTACTCGATAATGGTGAGTTTTTTAAAGTGATTTTCTTTCATCAAAGTTTTTCAAATCATGGTAGAGAAGTACCCAAAATTTCGGATGTTTCTCTCCTACTGCCATGTGGGTATCTCCCAGAGTCCTCTCGCAATCCTATCATACTACTTCGCTCTTCTTCTGGGAGAGAGCTGAATGCTATTGGAACACTAGCCTCACTTTTCCAGAAACTTTCACTAATGACACCAGTTTCAGAAGTTGCTCGCTCTTCCCCTGCTCGCCCTATCGGTGTCGGCATTCGTCGTCCAATCGGGTATGGCCCTGGGTCCAGTCGCTTCGACAGTCCCTCTGTCGCCCACGGTTCCGTCCACGTCGTCTGCATCCTTCACCTCCACGACCGTGGATGAGTCGGACCCCCTGTTGTTCTTCCTCATCCAAATCGTGTACAATTACGTTGCATCCTCGCAAGACCCAGCACTCTGAGCGGCAAAACCCCTGAGAGCAAGTCCATGTAAATTAAACCACATCCTGATATCTCCTGTACATACATCTTCTTCGACGACCATATCCCCGATCCTCCCGATCAAATCTCGCTCTTCCAGTCGAACTAGTTTGTTCTTTCCGTAATTCTCATTTAGAAGATCCCCCATCAATAATAAGGGCTATCATTAAAGCCCGGGTTTCTAACAGGGAATTCAGAGTTCGTATACACCGTGTGTATTGTTGCTTGAACGGGCTTGTGTGCATCTTTCAAATTCATTTCATTTCTTACTAGTGAACGAGCCTGCTCCCCCATATACTAGCATGTGTACCATTCTCTTTGTTGTTGATTGTTGCCATGAAGCAAATAAATCTTCGTGAGTCTCTGGGTGTGTTTTGAATTTGGATTCGAATGGAATAATCAACATATTTTAGGCAACAAGATCGAACCCGGAGCCGAGTCTCTCACCGGACCCGCTCTCGTCGACTATGTCAACAAGAAGCAAAACCTGTGGAAGGTGAATTTTCAAAGATTCAAAATGATGCTGGTGGAGGAAGTCACCATCTTCTGTACTGTTCATGAGTGTCATGATCAAAGTCGAGTACTACAAAGGCATGATGAAGCTGCTTCTTTAGATCCATTCGAAAGGTTGCACCTTTTTGAAGGGATCACAATGGGGTGGCATTATCAAAAGGTGTAATCTTAGAAACTCTAACAAGCCATTAAAGAAAAGATTTTGAGATCAACCTACCTAAATCTGCTCCACCCTGAAACTTTCCATTATACTTCTCAAGTTTCAAAGCTCATATTGAAGTAGAGTTGATGCACCTCCGGGTTTCCATTCCATTCGCCTCAACCCTTTCCAAATTTAGGCCGAGGTGTCCAGCCTCAGTTTGGAGAACATGAAGAAGAGGGTGATGGACTTGAAGTACAGCGTTCTCCCTTCTGACGAGGACCGCGCTCAGTACCCCGCTCCTGAGATGCCGCCAATCGACGAGGCCACCATCGTCAGTTTGCACTTCTGTAAGGCCTGAGACTAATCAACTATTCTTGCAGCCCGAAAAATTCGATGCGCGAGAGCACTGGCCCCATTGCCACAGCATGAAATACATCAGAGATCAGTCTCACTGCGGTAAGTCGCTCGGAAACAGACCTGGGCAGAGATGAGACCAGACTGTTCTTACGGAACCACCTTGAGTCAAAGTGTATTCCGCTAAAATCTTACTGCGGATCACATTCCATACAACTCGTACTGACTGGAAGTCTGCCTAGATTTGTTACGAAAAAAATTCATTTCATCCGAATCCCAAATATTCCAGGATCTTGCTGGGCGTTCGGTGCCGCCGAGGCCATGTCCGACAGAGCGTGCATTCATTCCAATGGTGCCATCAACGTCGAACTCTCCGCCAACGAGATCCTCTCTTGCTGCGGAAGCGCGTAATTTGGATTGCCCGCAACGTCGCTGCATGAAAGTGTCTCAACATGTTATGCCGAGACATTTTCATGTAGCGACGTTGCGACAAATCCAAATATCTTGGATTTAGATGCGGTGGTCAGTGCTTCATTTTTGTTTCAATGATCAGAAAAACCTCATGATATCCGCAACATGACTCTATTCTTGCTTTCTATTTCTTTCGTCATGGGTTTTTCAAATATTCTTTGAATTTATGCATTGTTGCATTGGGAATTTCGCTTTCATTGGAGATCGTTCTTTTTCGAGTTTATCTTTCTGCTGATAAGAACTAGAGAGAAAAGCAAAAAATGATTCTCAACTCTTTTGTCTTATGATTCCGGATTATAGCTAGTAATCAGGCAATAAGTCATGAAACTCTTTTTTAATCAATTTTGGACTTATTACTGGCTTACTGACGCACGCGCGTCCCGCTAATCTTTTTCTTCGATCGGGAATTCATTTAGAAGTCCTAAGTCCTGGTGGGGTCTAATTGTGGAACTCTATCAAAATGAGTTTTATTAGGGTATGAAGTGAAAGTTCAAACGCAACAACAAAGAAAAAAAAGGAGTTATTGAAGTAGGTTTCGTAATGATCAACTGTTCAGGATGCCAGGGAGGTTATGCCCTTGATGCCTGGAAGTTCTGGGTCACCCAGGGTGTCGTCACTGGTGGCAACCACGGTAATTCGAACGTCCTATTCTGATCGATTAGGCTGAAATGCAATCTAGGCGACACGGGCACTTGCCAGCCTTATGTGTTCGGCGCGTGCGGATCATGCTCGGGCCCCGAGTACTCAACTCCTGCCTGCAAGAAGGAATGCCATTCCGGATACTCGAAGAGCTGGACTGCTGACAAGCACTACGGAAAAAGTGCCTACGTTGTCGCCAATCGCATCGCTACTATCCAGCAGGCATGTCATGGTCATTAGCGTATACACTCATACTTTACAGCCGATTGATAACCTGAAACAAGAGCCAGGTGGCCATCATGCGAAATAGTATTCGAATAATCTCGTCTGTCCCTTCCAATCAAATACGATTGGGGCTGCGCGACCACTTCTATTTCATATTTAGCATTATGATGAAAAGAGTGATGTACAAATTGGGCATGATGGTTAATTGATTAACGTTTTTTTTTTCAAACAACCGAGTTTAACGCTAAATTGAATTAATCTAAAATAATAATGATAGTAATAATAATAATTGCAGGAGATCATGACCAACGGACCCGTCGAGGCCCGCATGAACGTCTATATGGACTTCAACCACTACAAGTCTGGAGTCTACGTGCACACCTCGGGCGAACTGGCCGGCGGTCACTTCATCAAACTCATCGGATGGGGTATGTCCGGATCGACTCCCTATTGGCTCGCCGCCAACTCCTGGGGCACTGGCTGGGTGGGTATCAGAGCAATGTGATCTATGGGCTTGATATCAGGGCCGGGCGGAATTTTAAATTTTGCCTTTCGGAATTCGAAACTCCGCCCGGCCCTGCTTGATATGTCAAAAAAAATCATTGCTAAACAATTTTCGAAGAAAACACTAGGAGATTTGGAAAAAAACAAATAGCCTAAATTTCAGGGTGAGAGCGGCTACTTCCTCATCCGCCGTGGGATCGACGAGTGCGGTATCGAAAGCTTCATTGTCGCCGGTAGGTTCTTAAAAATTCTTATTCCCTAGCCTTCCGTAGTGTAGTTCATTATTTTTTCTGGTACTTTCGATAGAAATGTTCAAATTTCAGGCATGCCCAAATGAACCACTACACCATCTAAAAATACACAAATACGCAATCTTCCAACCAAACGTGTCAACGAGTGCTCAATAAAAATGCCAACGACAATAATAAGCGCTGTATTTATGTAGATCTACCCATATTTTCGATGTTTCCACTTAATTTCTGTCCTAATAACTAATAAATCTTGCAATCTCAAATCTATGTAAATAAACGAATTGAAGTTTATGTGTTTGAAAGTTTGAAAAATTCTAGATTACCGTAATTACTCAACGCTTTTCTTGAGTTAACTTAAAGATTTATTGAAAAGTGAAAATTCGAAAGAAAACCAACAATGGATAAATAACATCCGAATAACAAGTTCTAGAAGCTAAACATGAAAGAAATGAAATTCAACAGAATTCTATCCTAAAATTGTCTTGAAATTGTCCTAGAATTCCGCTCCGTTTGACTTTTTCAAATTTTAACAAATTTCGTTGCAGCTTATCAACCGCATTCTTGCTTCCTACCACCTCAACGCACAGCAATGCCTGACTGGGGTAAGTTTCAAATTCTTTGTTGCTAACTTGCGAGCTAGCGCCAGGACTTGGGACTTTCGAATTTTTGCGAATTTAGTTGACAGATGCATGATGTGCACCTTTGTCTACGTCTACGAGAGCGCTAGATGGGTTGGCCAATACGTGAGAAGAGCCGCCCAGAACCTGATGAACCGCTATGCCGAGAACCGCCGCCGCCGCCGCCAGCAGCAGCAGCAGCAGCACGTCCCCCCCGATTTACTCCCTCTCCCGGTTGGCCCGGCTAACACCCCCCTCATTGAGCAGCCCATCATCGAGAAAAAAGCTGATATTTCGAATTCCCCTGTTTTAGCTCCGAGGGGAAGCCCCCCCTCCTTTCTATTCAACTGATGAGTATGTTCTGAGGGCATACCTCCTATTGGAAACTGCCAATTCGAAACTATTTTTAATGCGATTGAAGGAGCGGGTCATATAAAATAGTTCCGAATTGGGCTGCTCCAAATTGACCAGCTGTCAATAGGGGGTGTGCCAACACAATATCAAAGTTAAAATCTGTTTCTATTTTCTTTCTTTCATCTATTTTTTCTTTGTTCTATATTCACCAATATGCGAATCGCTTACCTCTCTATATCTAATTATTATTGTCTTTCCGCAAAATGTACATACAGAATGAATTCGAGTAAACACTTATTTTGAGTTAAAACTTTTTCATAGAAAATTATTAAAAGTAAATGTCAGGAAGGATCAAGTGATGTGGAACAGGGGTCAGCCGGTTGAACTTCTAGAAGAATTTTTATTTATATAGGATATTGTAATTTTCTGCTTCTAAATCAAGTATCTTCCAGTTTTTAAAGCTATTTTGTCATTCGTTAGAAAAACTTTACTAATGCTAAATGACACAGCTTTCTGGTGCATCGATCTTGAATTCACTTAGGCTGAAATATTGCGTAGATGTTGCATTTCTCAGATCAATGTTAATGCCCACATAGCACCCGTTCAAAAGGGGTTTTATATTGAAAAATAAAAGCGGAGGTTTTATTCGCAGGTGAAAGTCCTTCAAATATGGAATCAGCTACCAAAATATTTTTACCTAGATGATGTACGAGCAACGGACGTCGAGATTTTAAGAATATTGGTTGATCGTCTTTTATTGATCTCCTTTCGTGGGAATCACTTTTGGATACAAATAGAGCGCTTTTCATGAATAAAACCTCCGCTTTTATTT